>JXPL01106121.1:9130-22516 GCA_001015235.1 Sphyracephala brevicornis | reverse complement strand
TGCTTTTTGATTAATAAATCGAATTAATTTATTTTTTTTCCTTTTTTTGGGCATTTAAAATTTTTCAATATATTCAGCTGCGTTACTTTCGTTTACGAAATACACTAAAAATCACAGTACAGTATACAGAGTGGAAACTGCCTCTTTTTTCCAGAAAAATGAGAGGACAAAAAGAGAATGTTAATTTTTTATGTGATTTTGTCACACGTATCAAAGAGAGTGAATACTTTAAGAGTTTGCAAAGATGTCACAAAATAAGTCCGCTAGTTGTTGAGCGACCGAGCAGCTAACAAAAATTTTATTGTTTAGCTACGCTTGCGCAGCGAATAAATATATGCTTGTGTGTTTGTACACATGAAGCGGCATAAGCATTACTAAAATGTAGAAACTATGCTTCTTACCCCGTGCCTTGCGCATTTGTTTGTCCAGATCTTAGACGCAAAATATTTTTTGTGTTTAGTTCATCTACGCTTGTTTGTATTCATTGTGTGTGTTGTTGATCATTCTAAGCGTAAAAATAAAAAGAGAGTAATGTAAACTCTTATAGTATTCACACTCTTTGCATTAAGTGATCTTTGGGTGCTTATGTTGAAAAATGAAATCAGACCTTTAGGTAAGTCCAACAGTCATTTTCTATAGAGGTAATCGAGGAAGAAGACTGTCGTGTTTTTAGCTTTAAGCCATTGAATAAACACATTTTTAATTTTTTTATATTTTTTTTTCATCCTTCATTATCAAGTAATTTTACATGAAATTTACAATACGAGATTAACTAGGTATTAAAACAAATAGTCTCATAACGATCGGATCTACGCTCCGCAAATACTCGTTATTCATCCAACCACAAAAACATCGACGAAGAATCGTTATACCAGCTTTTAGTTGCACCGAGATGCCCGTTTTTTCCAAAGCTGAACAGCTGTTGCCGGCTTTAATGTTAAAAATCCTCTTATTCAGAGCCAGCGTTTAGCATAACGCAGGTCCTAAAATCTGCCCTTGCTCAGTATGTATGGCCTGTCTACTGCAAAGGTTGCAACAACTAGTGCCATCTAAGATGCACAGATCTCTCAAATACGAAAGATTGGCCACCTTCTTTGCAGTAGACAAGTGCCCACAAAACCTATGTCCTGAATGTAACCAAAAGCCAGCATAACACAGTCCACCTTTTTAACTGTCGAGAGAAGCCTAAGCAGTTCAAGCCCATTGATTTTGGGGCTTGATACTGACATTAACAACATCTCAATGTCAATATAATTGCATACCAATAAGTATTAGAAGTACGGTATCTCATTTCAGACAAACTGTTACAACAACAAAAAATAATATCTTTTTTTTTTAAGTTTTTGTTTAAGTTTAATTTTTTTAAGGTAAAATAGGCCAAAACCTTTATACCGTGTCCAAAGACCAGCTTTTAATTTAAATCGCGCTTGTGAACTCCACGTTATAAAAATTTTTTTCTCAAGTTGGTAGCACTGTCTTTGACATCCATAAGAAATTTCAAATAAAAATATTCCTTAGTGTTTGAGTTACGCTTGGTTTTGTACGACTTTAAAAGTGCTAATTATATTGAACAAAGAAGCTGCAATGAATTCTGTTTGCGGAATGAAATTTCGACTGCATAAACGTTTATTATGTTGCAGAAAGCCTTCGAGTACCTTTCTTTGTCGGAAAGGAATGTTTACAGGTGATATAAAAAGTTGAAAGGACGTGAAAGTGTTGAAGACGAAGAGCGTTCCGGACGACCATCAACCTCTACCGATGAACAACACATCAAGAAAATTGAAGAACTTGTGCTTGCTAATCGTCGAATGACTGAGAGACCTTGGTGATGCTGTTGGCATTTCGAAAGGATCTGCCAACACCATTTTGAAAGTTATTTTTGGCCTGATTCAATTTCTTTGAAAAGATCGTCGCATTAAGATCTGTGAAGATATGCTTTCTGACGATCAATCGGTCATGAAACGGATTATTACTGGAGATGAGATTTAAATCTATGCTTACGACCCGGAAACCAAAGACCAATCTAGTGAATATCGTGCACAAGGTGAAGTCATAACGGAATGAGCGCGCCAAAGTCATGTTGACAATTTTATTCGATTATCGTGGTGTTTCCCATTCAGGATTCATTCCACTTTGCCAAACCGTCAACAAAGATTTTTATTTGAGTTATGCGTCATTTGCATGAAGCTATTCGCAAGAAGAGGTAAGAATTGAGGGCAGACAATTCTTGGTTTTTGCTACACGATAATGCAACTGCTTACACTGCACTAGTTCTTCGTGATTTTTTCACCAAAAGTCCGACCCATGTCGTTGCACAACTACCGTATTCACCTCATTTAGCACCCAGTGACTTCTCACTCTTTCCCAATCAGAAAAGATCACTCACTGGCTTAATGAATATGGCGACTTTTCCATTTTGTCAAAAAATTTAAGATTAAGTCTCCCGATGATATCAATAAATAAATAATTACTTGAAATTTTCTCCAAATAAAAACAATGGAGGAGCAATATAATCTTGGGGATAGTAGAATGACATAGTAAAAGTATTTTTTCTGAAATCATTAATGACTGGCTTCGCAGCACATGTGAAGCACATTTCGATATATCTCTTGATAATTGAATATCGATCAGCTGTTTGAATAAAAAGTTTTAATGATTTAAATAACGGATTACAGTCTGTTTCAATATTGTGTATGTTTTTTATTTACAAATTCATTTCATTTTGCTTGCCGTTTCTTATGTGAGACAACGTCACAAACGACCTTCTCGCGTAAGAATTATATAACATTAATTTTATCGGGCTTACTTTTTCATTAATGGCCTTTGAATAGCCTTATTAAATATATTTACTGCCTCAAATGATGTTTCACCCTCATTCTGCTTATGTTTACTATCGACCTCTGACAGAAGTGCTGTAATCAAATTAAGTTTACAAATTTACACAAAAAGGAGAGTTTTTTAAAGTTTTTGAAGTGAAAGATACGGAGTAAACTTTCAAGTTCAAGCGTCATACGATAAGTGTATCGAAATTTTGGTCACAACTGCGTGCTATTTACAAAATGACAAAGCAGCACATATACGTGTAGATCTCTACCCTGATTGATAAAGGGCTAACTATAAGTCGACTTACCCTATATTTAACTATTTATCAACTTGTGGTGACATTCCTCGTTAGTATATACTATCCTCTTCTGAATTACTTTTCAACTAACACTCTGTCATTTCTAGTCCAGTCGAATTTTTTGGTTACCTTCCAGAAAGAGTAATCTGTGGCATTAAGTTTTTCCTTTACAACATCGCATCAAGTTATTTCTCTCCACGAAATAGGATGGTAGACGATAACCTCGCTCTTCTCTTTGACACACGGATCATTTTATTATCGGTAAGGATTTCAATGCGAAACACTTTCTGGGGATCAAGATGCGCTTCAACAAAAGGAAGAATATTGTAAAAACTCGGTATAAAGCGTGAAAGCCAACGTATTGGCCAACAGACACGAAAAAAATGCCTGACCTTGTCGATTTCAGAGCGCTGCGTGGAGCAATACTTCTTGCCGGTCAACATACCCGCCGTTGCGTACTGCGAGATTTAAAAAATAGTGAGACTGACCTGACTCGAGACAAGAGCTCAATCTACTCGTTGTGGATAGCCGTAATAGCCTATTTACACACGTGGCAGTCGCATATACGACATCTGCAGAGAAAACGCGGGTTTTCTCAAAGAATATCTATAAGAAGAATGGTCACTGTCGACGTTTTACGTCATTAATATTTGACCTTGGTCCCGTTAGCTAAAAGTAGATAGCAAATAAGTTGCCCGAAGTAGGAGAGAGATAAAACACAAACAAACTGAATTTGAATCTTCTGTATAGGGTGCTTCATCTAAAACACAAAATCCTTTCTATTTAAAAATTTCAGCCAAATCACTTTCCAGAATCAGGCTTATCTTCTTTATGAACACCACAAGCAATACATTTCAAGCGATGTTTACCCATTTTTCAAAATTATTATTAATATCATATTAAAACGTTCAAATAAAATTTACAAGCGATAAGGTTACCATTAAAAATTTTACCTGCTACTTCGTTAGCAGAGCTGCCGATATAATAAGATTTCGGCCGTCTGGTTACCTTATTTACCAGCTTGTTCGTTGGCAGTTTGTTACATTTTTTTTCAAACCGAATTGCATACCTGATTACGCGTTTGCAAAAAGCTGTGTTCCCGTGAAGATTTCGAAAATTGCGTGCTTAAAGGAATATTCCTAATATATTAGACAGCTGACATTTCTCACGGACGGGTAGGTTCCTGAGGCTTGTTCAATATTTTCAATCTCATTTAGCGTCACATTTCCCCCAAATGAGATAAATATTATCATTTGCGAAATGAGATTTTGTATAGACAAAGAAGAATTTTGTCAACTCATTTTCAGATTTTTGCAAAATGAGTCATTTCACGCCAATGGAAATATTGTATTATGTTTACTTATATTGAGTTTTGTGTGCTATCTGTCTACACATACAAGTTACACAACTAAACCCTTCAAAATATGACCATCAAAATATAAAACGCAGACAAAGATCGTAAAAAGTAGACAATACCACAATGCCAACATACCTCATATAAACAATTGCATATTTAATTCAACGACGTGCTTTCTAACGAACAGTAAATCCACTCATTAATATACACTTAAAACAATCGTGAAAATGAATTAAGACAACGTATTAACGAAGAAAAAACATTAAAAAAAAATCACTTAAACGAAATTGTTTGTTTTTTGAGATATGATATGAAAAAAAAATAAACATGTACTCATCATGGACAAATATTAAGTGTCTTGAAGCCACAGTCTGGTTCAAATTGTCCATATATTGTGAATGCAACAGTAGTATTATCTTCCTTGCGTTTTGTACATGGAGTTTTATTTCATTTAGTACAATATATAGTACAGTTACATTAGTGCTTTAAAAGAATAATGTATTAATAGGAAAAGGTTCGTGTACAATGTCCTTTAGTTGTATTCTTTGGTATATATTTCATTATTGCATCTACTTAGGATTTTATAATGACAAAATTTTCAAAAACTTAATAATATCTAAAAAGTTAAGTGGAATCCATTGAATCTCTTTCAATGCTGCAGAGACATAAAATTATTTTATGATTAGTTTCTTATCTGGCAGTACCATCATCATTGCTGCAAAATTACTCGTTACACGCTCTTTATTACATGTATGTATATGAACGAGTAACTGGCGGCCGCCATTTTTATAAATTGTCGAAGTTGCGTTGCGTTGGTAGTACGTATGTTTTCGCGTGTTGTATTTTATTTATATTTGTTAAAAAAATCAAAACAATTTTTGGTTAAAATTACTGTTGAATAAAAAATTCAGAACGATTAATATCGATTTAAAATTAAGACATGCGAAAAAGGTAAAATAAATAAGTTATAGTATAAAAATTATTTGGGAGCGTCAATTGGGGCGCTTTTAGTATAGCGGCGACAGTGAATATCGAATTTGCTGTATTCAGAATATGTACAGTGATGGGATGTATTCAAATTCAACATTAGGCAATTCATTAAAAATTACTTATATATATGTTGTCCTTAAATTATCATAACGCTAATAAATAGTAAAATTTATATTTGTGTTTAATAATAAAAGATAGAACATTTAATCCTACTTAATTACATGAAAATCTTCCTTTAATTATAATTAAACACCAATTTTCAAAAATATACAAGTAAACAATAGTTCCATTTGTTTTACATATTATTTGAAAAATTACATATTTTTATTGGCTTTTGTAGCATTGAGATGCAGCTTATATTTTCGGTTACCGATTGAGGACTCGCGATAATAAAATTTAATATCAAATCTTTTACATATGTATGTATGAATTTATGTATATACATTATTTATGAATTCTACATGCATATCTGGAACTAATATTATATTGTCTATGGTGTAAAATTTATTTTCGTTAATCCATATCTTATATGAAAACTTTAATAACATTTAAGATGAAATAGTTTGTTTTCTGACCGATCTTAAAGAAAATATGTTAACCCATAACTAATTTTGTATACATATATCATATGTTAGGACATCACTTGAAATAACTTTTTATTAAATAATGTGAAATATACTAATGTGAAACTATTTTACATAGTAAAGCTCTTCTCTAGAACTAATATACTAAGTAAATATAAGTATATTTTTTTTTCAGTTTATTGAATTGAAGATAACAATGCATATTATATTATTGTTGAATAAATAGACTTAATAATATTAATATAGCTATTGACGACTACATTATATATAATGGAAAGTTCAGATCTGAGAAATAGTACTAATATCACCACATCTTCTGAAAATGAGCAAAGTGATAATCAACAAGATGTCAATCAATCCATTAATAACGGATTGTCATCTGAATCTTATGTGGATGATTGCATCGGAAATGGTATTATATTTTTTATATTTTTGAAAGTATTTTTTAATCCCTGATTTTGTGATGTAGGTGACGAAATAATTGAAAATAATACGCGACCACGTTTTCGTTGGAAGCGAGTTTTAAATCCTACTGGTCCACAACCACGTCCTCGTCATGGCCATAGAGCTATTAACATAAAGGAACTTATGGTCGTATTTGGAGGTGGTAATGAGGGTATTGTCGATGAGTTGCATGTGTACAATACAGGTTTTGTTCAAAATATAGTCTTTGGTTTATTAAAATTTAATCGCTTGAACTTTTCAGTTACAAATCAATGGTTTGTACCGGCTATGAAAGGCGATGTTCCACCTGGATGTGCCGCTTATGGTTTTGTTGTTGAAGGAACACGAATGTTTGTTTTTGGTGGCATGATTGAATATGGAAAATACTCAAACGAATTATATGAGTTACAAGCCACAAAGTGGGAGTGGCGTAAAATGCAACCTGAATTACCGGATAATGGCCCTTCTCCATGTCCACGCCTAGGACATAGTTTTACCATGGTTGGTGATCGAATATTTCTTTTTGGTGGGTTAGCTAATGAATCAGATGATCCTAAAAATAACATACCAAAGTAAGTAATCTATATAATTTGGAAATTTAAATTTGAATTTTATAGAAGTATTATCGGATGGTAATATAAATATTTTATTATTTAATATATTAAATTAAAAAGCTTATTTTCATTGGTCAATAAAGTTTCGATTTATTTCGAATTATGACATTTAGGTTACATACCCTTTACCAAAGCAATTCTATTAAATCAATCAAGAACCTATTTTTATGAAAACCTTTTTTTCTTGTTTGTATACATTTATTATTTGTGATAGAAGTGAGGATTTTCAATTATTATACTGACAGTAACGAATGTATCATTTTGTACCATTGAGAGTACCGATATAAGTTTTTAGTTCGAATATTTCGAGGTACATATATGCGAACTGACAAAATCACTGAAATGTTCCATTTATATTATTTCTTTTAGTTTATATTGTCTGTACCAAACCAGTTATATTTAATCAAGCAAGGACTTTTTTTAAAAACCTTTTTTGTACACGTATTTATTATTTATTCTAACCATAGAGACAACGTCCAAAACGGACGGAATGGGTGCAGAGATTTTAGATACATCTTCAGTCATTTTAAGAATTTATGTACCATTGAGAGTGCCGATAAATGTTTTTAGATCGAATCTTTTGAGGTACATACATATATCCACACTGACAAAATCGCTGAAATGTCCAATTCAAATTATTTTTTCATAAATTAAAATGTTCGATTGTGTATTAAAATGTTCTGAATATTGATTTTTAGTTTGCATTGTCTATAAAAAAAAAATTATATTTAATCAATCAACGACCTTTATTTTGAAAAACTTTTGGGGATATTTATTACTTTGTATGTTAAAAGAGAAGGCGTCGAATATTTATAATTAAGGAATTTATAGATATTGTATATTCTCCGGTGACCAAATAAATACACATATATTTAAATATTTGGTTTCCAGCATATTAAATGGCTGTTATTCTTGAATATCGATCAACTTACATCAACAAATTGGTGGATAATAAATTGTAAAATTTATTTTACAATTATTGCTTTGGGAATGAATAATAAAAGTAAAAACATTTAGTTTTATAAGAAAAGCGAGATAAAACTTGGACTTGTAAGGTACTCTGTTAAGTCTTCTTAGACTTAATATCTTTTTGTAATAATAGTAATAGTTTTCGTTAATTTCACTTGTATGAAGCGGTAATTTCGAATCGATATCTGAAAGTCTAAAGGATAGTTCTCATAAGTAAGTATTTTAGACTTTCCATTTCAGCGTATAAAGACAGCCCGATGAAAATTTCGAACTTAACTAAAGCAATATAAAAACTACTCTTAATTTGGTCAAAATTAAATAAGTACCAATAATTTAAATATTAAAATACTAATTTAAGGTATCTGAATGATTTGTACATTTTGGACACTCATGGTGTGCACAGTAGCAATGGGAAATGGATTATTCCCAAAACGTATGGAGAAAGTCCTCCACCCCGTGAATCCCACACAGGTGTATCATTTTTGTGCAAACAAAATAATAAATTAAATTTGCTTGTCTATGGAGGAATGAGTGGATGCCGTTTGGGTGATCTATGGCTTTTAGACACAGGTAGGAAACATAAAAATACATTTGATCGAAGAACTAATTGCTTATTAAAAAAAAAGATACTATGACTTGGTCAAAGCCCCGTACCCGTGGTAATGCACCTTTACCACGTTCACTACATAGTTCCACCTTGATTTGCAACAAAATGTATGTTTTTGGTGGTTGGGTACCACTCGTCATTAACGATTCTAAAGCAACAACCGAACGGGAATGGAAATGCACAAATACATTGGCTGTACTGGATCTAGGTATGCATATTATTTATGTAAATGTTTAAATTCAAAGCAATTCAAGTACGTATTTTAATAGATTCAATGTGTTGGGAAAATGTTACATTGGACACTTTAGAAGAGAACGTACCAAGAGCGCGAGCAGGTCATTGTGCTGTCGGAATACAAAGTCGACTTTATGTATGGTCAGGACGTGATGGGTATCGTAAAGCATGGAACAACCAGGTCAGGGTGAGCTCAAAAATTCGTTATTGGTCTCTATTTTGTTTGTATTAAATGTATATTTTATAAATTATCCCTGGTATTTTAATAAATTATTATTAAATATAAGTGAAATTAATTAAAATTAATAATATAGAGATACATTTTAAAAGAGAAATATAAACCTACTCGCTTTGATTAAAACAAAAACTAAAGTGATTGTATTCAGTACATTTTGGACAGAATTTATTAATAGCGGTAGTTAACGACTTTCCCTTATGCCAACATAAATTGTGAAACTCGAATTTTATTTTTATTAGACATATTCTAAAATTGCATATTGCTTTAATAATTTCTAAATTGCATAAAAATATCCAATTTTGAAACAAATTTGATTAAAATTTGTGTATAAGTAAATCTGACTGAAATGTTAAAAAAATGATACAAAACTTCAGAAAAATTATTTAATTTTTTAAATTTTTAATGTGTTAATATTTTGATTGTAAAGAATTTAATATATGTTCTAGGTTTGCTGTAAAGATCTGTGGTATCTTGAAGTAACGAAACCACTTTATGCAGTTAAAGTTGCGTTGGTTCGCGCATCCACGCATGCTTTAGAATTGTGTTGGACACCGACAACTTTTGCTACAGCTTATGAATTACAAATACAAAAAATTGAGCAAAGCCCTGTTACAGCGAAGAATACAGCGGTCACATCAACATTAACAACGACAGTATCTACAATAACAAATCCAATCACTACTCAAATACCTGCTAGCACTTCGCCAGTGTGTGTAACTGAAAATACTTCCAACAAAGCTGTGAAGTATCAAAAAATACAAAACGTCGTAGTACCATCAGTGCTTGGTCCGTCAACACCACCACAACAGATTGTGTTCCAACAAGGTGGCAAACTGCATGCGAGTACACCAGTTCAACAACAAATTCAGAATACGTCTACTTTTGTGCCACAATCTCAACAACAGCAACTCAATTCCAAATTGGTGATAACACCTACATCAGTAGGTTTATTGGGTGTAACAACTCAAGCATCACAAACAGCAACTGTTACTAATGTTGCTGGTGTAACATCTGCTACATTAGTAAATGTCAACTTGTCACAACAGCCGCAACAGTCTTCTTCAACAATAACTTCAATAAATAATAACACTAATAATGGAAATATAACTACGATATTACAAAAGTTTAGGCCTACTACTGTTGTAACAAGGAGTTCTTCTGTAGCTAATACCTTGAGTTCAACGGTTTTATCGAATGTTTCATCAGATAATACAATAAGCACAGTAAGTGGCTTACGAGTGGTAACTGCTACTCCTCAAAGTATTACATCATCAGCAAGTGGCGCCACAGCTGTACGTATTCTATCTACAGCGGGTGGGCAAACATTACGTCTTGCCACAACACAAGGCGCTACAGCTATTCTAAAGACAAATCCGCAACCAGTATCGGTGGGGTCTTTAACAGGTCAATTACAGGGAACTTCCACAACTCAAACCGGTTCTTCTACATTAACATCATCAGCCACAATTTGCGGCAAGCAATTCATTATTCAAAAGCCATTAAATATGCCTTCTAATGTTCAATTTCAATTAGTTAAAACTAGCACTGGGGGTGTCGCAGTCCAAACATTACCAAAAGTGAATTTAAATATAAACAAGACAACAGTTCAAGCGTTGAATAGTCAGCAAAATATTGGAATAACGCAAACATCTGGTAATTCATCGCAACAAGCACAACACTTTTTAGCTTCTGTAGGTAGTGGTATGACAAGTAGCACCACAGGTACATCAACTGTCACTACAGTCGCACCAAATGTGGCCCAACCAAAATCTCTGGTGACTGGAAATTTAGTAAAGCTGGTTTCTCCGCATACAGTTAGTGGAGGAAAATTAATAATGAAAAATTCGAATATATTGCAAGTGGGCAAAGTGACTTCAAATGTTGTCGGTGGTAAACCTGCATTTGTTATAACAAATAAACAGGGGCAGCAATTAACTAATCAGCAGATTATAATTGTGACTACTGGAACAGGACTGCGTACCTTGCCAGCTTCAAGTATAATGACAAACGCTGCAACTAGTAACATTGTCTCCATAGTCGGGTCCACTGGTACGACAGCAACGGTTGCCACTTCTCGAAATTTAGTCACAGCTCAAACTGGAGTTAAAATGATAAGAGGTGTTACAAGCAGCACCGGAAGACCAATTACGCTAACGCTACCTTCTGGTTTAAGTGCTAATATCACGCAACATCAAACATCACAACATCAGAAAGTTGGTGTTACAGCAACAACTAATTTGCAACAAAAAACTATAACTCTTGGTGGAAAGGCTGTTACTGTACAAATGTCTTCAAATCCAAACCTTGCAGGTGTTCCGAAAACAGTTACGATAATGTCTTCATCACCAAGTGGTCAAACTCAGTCACTAACAAATTCTACTAGTAAGTTAGTTATGTTGCCCGCCACAGCGAATGTTTCTGGAACTAAAAAGGGTTTCGTAAATATATTCAATGCAAATACTGGATCTACTAATAATTTGCAAAGAACAATTACTTTAACAACAAAAAATACAAATGCTCAGCAAATCACAACAGGTACTACAAGTATACCCAGTGTATCATGCAGTTCAGTGAACATTACTAATGATGATAATACTACAATTTCTGCAATAAGAGAGAACAATTATACAGAGAGTGATACAATCGATGACATAATTGAACAGCTAGACGGCGCTGCAGACATTTTGGAAGGTGAAACCACAAATGATAATGACAGTGAAAATGTTGTTGAAGATTTTGTATCAGAAAATACAAATGGTCTCAATACAACGACTACAACTGTTATTGCGAACGAATCTTTCAACGATGCTGTAGAAGAATCAGTGGAATCTAACGACATTGCAAAAATATGTAAAAACAATGTTGATATTCCTTTATTTAATGATATTCAGAATATAACCACATCTAATTATGACAAAATCGGTGATGATAAAAACAGTACTTCCGAACAATTCGACACTTTGGACGATGTAGCTGGTATAAGCAGCACAACAACTAATGTTACATATTTATCTCAAACAATGAAAGAGTCAATCCCAACAACTACTGATAAAATATTGTTCACTAGTAAAGCTGTAAGTTTTAAAACCCATTCTAAACATAAAATACATTTTATAGTAATATTGATATACTCGTATACTATTTGCCATTTTTTTTTTTTAGTTAAATCCACCATGCAATATTAGCAGTACCAATTCAATTCAACAAGAATCTCTACCACTAACAACAAAGGAAAGAAAATCGGCTAACATTCAAAATGAAATTAAATCTTCTGAGAATTCAGATAAACAAGTCGAAAATTCATTCACATCGAACGATGATTCTGCCAGTGAAAAGTAAGGAATAAACAAAAATTATCTCTATCCTGTACAAAATTTGAACAGAAAATTATGCAGATTATGTTAAGCTTATGATATCGAAAGATTAAAAAACAAAAAAACATTAATTTTAAAATTTTCTGATTATATGAAAATCTGATGTCAATGAAATAAGTAAAAAATTTAGAAATTGATTTATACGTCGAATTGACGTCAGAATCGATTATTTTAGCATAAGTATTCAACATGGTGCAGGCATTAAAAAAGTAAATTATAATTAATGTGATATTAATACATATCTTCATATCAGTTTTATGTAACAAATAAATATATTTTCTATTGCAGAGATACTGAAGGCACTGTTGATCAATTGAACTTAGACATTAAAAATATTTCTAATCAAATGGACACTACTGGGTTCAGCAATGCAGAACTAATTTTGAGTAAGAAATGTTATTTACATAGCCTGATTCACTAAAAACTTAACTCTATTGAGAAACTAGTTCACAAAAATATATTCATATAATCCTACTTAAATATTTTATGCATTGGAAAGTATATAATTTAAATATAAAAATTTATTATATATATTACTCTTTAGATGGAAGTGATTTAGAAGCGTTGGCTTCCGCTGCAGTTTTGCAACAAAGTCGGAGTGCTGAAAAGTCAAATTCAAACAAGAACATACAATCGTCAAATGATATAAAAAGCACGTCCGATATTTTAAGTTTTGAAATTAAAGATAAATCACATTCTGATGCTGAAGCCGGAAACATTTCAACTCAATATACTGTTGAACATAAGGACTTGCTACCTGTCTCCACTAAATCTTTAAATTTCACTTCCACAAAAATAATAACTCAATTAAGCTGCACGCAACTGCAGCAACAACGAAAAGTTGTTAAGGTTAA
>JXPL01105104.1:8150-25645 GCA_001015235.1 Sphyracephala brevicornis | reverse complement strand
AGGTTAAAGGAAAACACATTGAATTTTGTACGATTTTTCGCCATTTTACTGCAACGATTTGAAGAAGTGCGATTTTTAAATATAACGAAAGAAGAAAAAGGTACAAACAGTAGTTAACATGTATTTTTATATCAAAGAATTAGAACTTGTCGCATAAATAAATTTTCAGATAAAATTCAAAAGTTTTCACAATTTTCTTAGTCATTGTTTATTACATTTTTTATTTTTTTAATTATAAAATATACAGTTTGTAAACTTTTTTAGCTTTCTTCATTAAAGCAAAAACAATTGCAAGAAATCACAATATTAACATATATTCATATATAAAAATATGGAAGAAGTTCCTAGTCTTACATCCTTAAAAAAACAAAATAACCGTTGTCGGTCATTTCACTTTCGGTATTTGGAGTTATGTCGATCTAAAAATATTCCTCCACTAGCTGAAATACGCTCCAAAAATAATGCAACGTCAATGTTGGATTTCTACGCAGACAAAGTTGGCTTAAATGATTGGCTAGTTATTGTGGAATCACTTTATTACGATCAAGTTCTGCAAACTTTAGCAATACACTTGCGAAGGGGTCAAGGAATCGGTAATTTTTAAAAATTACATAAAAATTTATATAATTAAATATAATATAATTAACAAAGCTCTTAAAATTTTCAAGTGTTGGAGCATTTGGATACAGAGAAGAAAGCTAAGTTTTTCCGTCAGAAGCCATGTATTTGCACAAAATACGTGTTTTCTGGTGTTATAGAAGCCATTTCGAAATGCATAGAGTTCAATAAGAATCTGAAAGTTTTATGCTTGGAGGGATTACCTATTAATGACATGTACGTGGAAACTATTGCGAAGGTATGTTTTTTACTATGGCAAACAATTAAATTAAAAAATGTAATAAAGGTGATGGAACTGCTACATTTTTTAATTATACAGCTAAAAATCAATTTGATTTATATATTTTTATTTTAGTACTACAATAATCGTATTTAGCGCTAAATTATGAAATGTTTGACAAAACAAAGAATCTGTTATATAAATAAAATTGCTTGTTTATATTTTAATTCACCATGTGAACTAAAAAGGATAATACTTAATCAAGTATTGTTTATTTTACAGGCCGATCCAAAATTGTATGTAGGTACCTGCCGATTAGGCTCAAATTCAGATTTCTTAAAGTCTGCCAGCTCCCTTCGAGCTACTTGGGATGAACATCGGTTTACTAGTTCAATGGTGCCAGATTAGAGTATTTGAATGCAGGTGAAGAATTCATCCTTTAGTCAGGGGATGTTCTATCTAAAACTTCTGTTGCTATTTGTTCCGCAGTACTCTTAGTATATTTGTTACTTGTGCCAGCGCTACTCACCTAACACGATTTGGTTATAAAATAAAGCCGAGTGGCTGAATCCAACTAAGAAGATAACTCTGATACTGTTTATATCTAGGTACTGGCCCTTTATGATGCTACACCTCCACTGCTGCACTGCTACTATTATCAGACACATTACATGTTAATCATTAATGCCTTTTCATTTATGGGTATTCATCTCATAGTAGTAGTAGATTTTAGTCGCCCGCAACAGGCATCTTACATCTTGTATATCTTACATCTTGTATATCTCTTCCCCTTACCCACTGTGGACTGACAAACAATCTTAAAATGATACAGGTGAAATGTGTTACTGAAGTGCACAAACAGCGGACTAATGAACTAATTTGCTTTACACAAATAAAATATTTTCACCTACAAAAAAATATTGATTAAAATATGTACTGAAGTATTAAAGTTTTCTATAAAAGGCTTAAATTAAAAATAATTGCTTTTAATACTATAGAACTAATACTTGCAACTGAATACAATTATTTTTTACATACAAAAAACTAGGTAATATCTGTTACGATGCTAATATGTATACTATCTTTTCGTTTAAAGGCTTTATCCGCCAATGATAGTCTTAAAGATATCAGTTTCTTCCGTTCAAATATTGGCGACAAAGGCTGTGAAACAATATGTAAAGCCTTAAAGTATATGCAAAATGTTGAAAAGTTGAACTTGTCAAATTGCGAATTTGGTTCAAAAGGTGCCGAATGTATAGCGGAAATGATTAAGGTAAATAATATTTTCCTAATACACACATATCAAATATATATCCTTTACAAATTAAAGGTACAAAAAATTAGTCGTTATACAGAAGGTTGGCAGCAATCACTGCGCTACAGAGATGTTGATCCAGAAAAATTAACTGGTTTACGCTTTATTAGTTTGTCTCACAATCCAGAAGTTGGGGATGATGGTTTGAAGTTTATAATAGAAGTTCTTAAAGAAGATGTTTGGATAAAATGTAAGACATAGATTGATCTGTAAATATCTAAAAAATTAAATAAAATATATTTCAAAGATATTGACATGGAAAATTGTGGTCTAACGGATTGTGGTGCCAATATGATATTGGATTGTCTGGAAATCAACAATTATTTATTGGATTTTAATATACGTGATAATATAAACATAAGTAAATTTTTACATCGCAACATTCATGACCAGTTGGGCAAATGCGATGCAGAACAAAAATTACTTGAGGCTCATCAAAATGCTTTATTCATAAAGAAGAACAAAATGAGTGTACCACAGATGCAACAACTTTTAAAGTCCCTCGAAGAGCAGCTGAAACATGAACAGATATTACGCAAAAAAGCCGAACAGTTAAATGATAAACTAAATCATCAAATACACGCCTACGAACATGAAATCAAACTTATGATGGAGGAAAACAAGAAGGCTGGTTATGTGCTAGTGAAGAACGATTCTTTGGAATCTATCATTAAAGAGTATGAGCTGTTTTCAAACATATTTTTATATATTTTATATTATTGCAATTTATTTTAAGACGTAACAATTTGAAAGCTCCTCAGAAAGATATGCTTTTCGAGAAACCTATAAATTGTATTAAAACTACAAGCCCTGTGTCTAGACAAGTATTTTATGAAGAGCCTATTATAAATGAGGAAGTAGATTACGGAGAGGATCCTGATACTCCACACCTTGTATCGGCTAATTTACATAGAGATGGCCGTAAATTAAATGTACGAACAATTAAGAGCGAAACGAAATATGTAGAATTGCCTAAAGATTCGTATTCGAGAAAAAAAGAATCGAAATCAGATCATGAATTTGTGAATGATGGTGATGTAAGTTTTGCAAACGAAGTTTATAACGTTTTTAAGTCTTTTTTCATTAAGAATTAATTAATATATATTCGTTTTATAATGTTCTGATAAATTATCATTAGTTCAATTTTTTGTCACATTATATATATTTTATTATTTATTGAATCTAATTGATTAAGTTAATAAGTTAATTATTTTTCACATAATTTATAAGTTTTTTATATATTTGATAAATACAAAAAAGTCTTCCTTCAGTCACTAATTTATTACTGTTTTTGAATTTTTAAAATTTAAATCCATTAATACTTTGGTTATGTCTAATCCTAACAAATGCTTTTCGATAACGATTATATCGAATACATAATTACTATTGTCAATGCTTAATAATTACATTTCTCAAGTATCATTTGCTCATCTTTGACAGAAAAAAAAACCCGTCATGTTTTAGTTGTAACCTATTATATGATTTTCTCAGGAAACTGATAATCGATATTTTTCTTACAAAATTTTCATTGAAATGAAAATCAATGAAATATCAAGTATTTTTTTCTCAACATTGTCCATACTTATTTGTGATTTTAGGATAATAGGATTCTCTACCAATACCTTTTTTTTGTCTGAACAAGGATATTGTTCAGTAACCCTTGTAACGAGTGCACTAAAAAGTTTAGAAAAATCTAACAAAAATCAATTTTAAATATTGGATAGGAACTCTTATCTACTTAGTTATGAAATTATCATTTTAACTTATAATTAATTAATTATTGATTTGATTGCAAAATGATTTTTGTTCAATTCATTTATATTTATATTATATAATTTTAAATAAATTATAACTATTTTACAGTTCCAGTTAAGTACTATACACTTTGAAACTAATATTGGGGATTCGATTGCAAATAATCCACCAACATCACTTCTTCCAGTAACATCAATAAATGATAAGTACAATTATGATAGCAAAAAAAATATCAATATAAATAATTACAACCACAATATAAATATTCATAATCCAAATCATATTAATCATAAATTTGAATTGGATGACTTATCGATATCGTCTGCGCGCACACATACTAGCGACACTGGTTCTTCCAGTGATTCCGATACTCTACGTAACAGCAATGATGTGTACAAACAACCGATGCAGGTTTTCGTCAGAAATACTACAGTGCCACACTTTGATAATGATTTAAGTGGAACATTGGTTAAAAAATCTCCACGTTCGTTATTTTTGGGGTTGTGCGATTGACCCCACGCAAAAGAAATACTATCGTTTTAAACGTACATCTAAATTTGTCGTAATGCCACTACTTTTGTTTATTAATATATTTATTAAAAGTCTAAAAAATTTGTATATTTTTTATATGTACGTTTTTTGAAAATCCTTTCTCAAATACAATAGTTCTTTTTTAAAATGTTGTTTTTATTTAATCTAAACTATATACATATTCATAACTTTATTTTAATATATGATTTCTGAAAAAAAATTTATATCCGTTCTATGTCTATCATGTTACTTTAGAAATATTAAAATGGTAATGTTATTCATAGAGGGAATATATAAATAATAATAAAGGTCCAATACAATCACCCGCAATTCATTTTGAGTTTTATGGTATATGAAAATGTTTCATATTGAAGGTTTAAAGCAAGGTTTAATTTTGTATTTAGTTGTTTCAAAAATAGTTCAAAATTAAAAAAAAAAATTATTTAATATAACAGTTAGACCCTCTTTACACAAGGCGTAAGCGAAGCGGTAATGCATGAGTTTAAGATGTACTCTCAGCAGAAAATCTCTATCGTATTGGTTGACCATATTGCTAATCGTAGTGTGTCTCTCACATTCATTTGTTTTTCATTTTTAGATCATCTAATGAAAGGCGCGCGTGCGAAATGTACTGCCAAACTTCTGCGCACAGCATAAACTTAAAAAAATTTCAATAGAATAAATTCATTGTTTTAAAAATATTTTATAAAAAAGAATTTTTATTAGGTGCTTGCACACTTATGACTCCGATTGTGTATTTACATTGTATGCATATGTACATGATATTTTTACTCTTTCCTCTGCTTACTGAATTCCGAATGATTGATTATTTTTTTAATTTGGATACGATAATTTCCAAAAATTTATGAAATGTAGCTCTTATGAATTCATGCGGTGCCGCTTTGTTTACGCGTCGTGTACATATATCCTTAGTCAATACACAAAATATTGAACTTCCAATTTCACAACGCCATCTTTGGGTTTTTTGTAAACTAATATTACAGTTCATTAAAGTGGAACAGTTTGAAAGTCACAGTTATATTTCTTGCAACAAAAAAGGAAATCGAATTTTTAATGTTGCTTTTTTGTCATGATATTGGTTTCGTAATCATCGCTTTCTTTATTTCTTATTCTATGTAAACAATGAGCCCTTACACACTTTGAAAGGTTGTTTTTTGATAAACCTGCATTTGTAGGAAAGGATGACGCGGAAAAAAGAAACAGGTGGAACAAAAATGTATGTACATATAAATATGTATGTTTAGTAAAATTTACAATAATTTTAAAAGCTCTAGCCGGAAGAAGACAGACATCAGTAGAATTCCAAATGTTTCATCAGAATCAGAGAAATAGCACATCTATTGATTCCTAATCAATTTTCATTCTTTGAACTGTTAATTTTTTTTTTTATTGCTTTCCAAAGTTTTCATAAACGATCGATTTAAAGTCGAATGCTTACCCTAACGTTGTGGCCTACATCAATAAAAATAAATTGGCAAAATCGTCTATTTTTAATATACATATCTTTACTCTATCTATGTATAGCTTTGTTTTTACAGAAAAAAGTTGCTCTACGCTATGAAGAAGTGAAACTCATGTTTATCGTCAAGTACGCTATGGCATAAACTTAAAAGCCCTTTCTTATCAAATTCATTAAAAATTTTTGTCCACTCATGTCTGGTTGGCGGAAACTAAAAAAATAAGATGAATAATAATTTATGCTAATTTATTAGTATAAATAGCCAAGCCATGCAGGGTATGAAAAGGAAAAATTAAAAAAAAAAATACATTTACATTAAGAAATCTAAAACGATGTTCTTTATTTGTGGCTTCACATGCTTCTAAGATTATGCTGTTAAGATACTACACTAATTATTTTGTGTCCTAATATTTCTCTTAAAGATTATCCATTAGCAAAAATCTAATGTTGTAGCAAATATTTTTCCGATTGCTCTGCCTGATATTTATCTCTCGACTGCAAATAACAGTTCTTATATAACTCGAAAATCTTTAAAACTGTTTGAAAACTGAAAATGTTTGTCTCTTAAAAATGTAGCTGCTATCGATATATTTCTATTCCTGTATTTGCTAAGCCCTAGAAGACCTTTTTCTGTAACGAAGTCACTTATGCCATTCCTGCCGCACTCAAATCACTATTTACTAAAAGAACTATAAAATGGAAGGAAGAAATACCAGTGCAATCAAACAATCCAGTACATGGTTTTGTCAGAAAAATTATTTCTTCTTGTGAACACGAAATTACAATATAGTTGAACCAATCGTTCCTCGCTCAATAACTAAAACATTGACAAGCAGTTTTCTTGAAAGCGATTAACGCGATATATATTGTGAGCTATAGTGAATTCATCTAATTACATTACCAAACGATTTACAATAAACTTTTATCTAACGAAAGCAATAATAATACAAACACAACCTTAACATGGCTGCATTATTTCATTAAAAAATAAAAAGGCAACATAGTTAACTTGCAATGATGAACATATTTATTGGTTATAATTTGTAAATAATTCTGTGCTTAATAAAATTATTCCACTGTTTGGTTGTAATATATTTAGTGGAATTTTATCAGTTGTGCCGGAATATTTGTCAAAATTTCTAAATAACAATATTTCAATAGATTACTTGGAATGCAATACAATTAATATTCTATTTTTTTCTTTTTGCTGATAATTATTAAGAAATGCAAGTTGCTGACATTGTTAAAATACGTGATATTTAACCGCCGAAGCCGTACAAAGTACGTCCTTGACGTTTTAATGCATAAACAACGTCCATAGCGGTAACCGTCTTACGCTTAGCGTGCTCGGTGTAAGTGACAGCATCACGAATAACATTTTCCAAGAATACCTGTGCCAATGGAATGTTTATTCAAAGAATTTCAAATATTTATAATATTAAAATACCTTTAAGACACCGCGCGTCTCTTCGTAAATTAAGCCAGAAATACGCTTTACGCCACCACGGCGAGCCAAACGACGTATGGCCGGCTTAGTTATACCTTGGATGTTATCACGAAGAACTTTGCGATGACGCTTTGCGCCTCCTTTACCCAAGCCTTTTCCACCTTTTCCACGACCAGTCATGATTACTTTAAGTTGATAAGTTTAATGAATTGAAGCTGCATGTGTAAAATAAATTTAAGAATTCATTTATTAAATAAATTTTGAAAAATAAAAATCAATACAATTTCGCAATTTCCTTCTAGAAACACACCTACCTTCGTTCGCGTTCTGTAATAAAACACGGAATACAATTTCGTTTTCGGCTTTTACGAAGAAAAAAGTGTTTTGTGTTAGAATATATAAAACAATAAAAACAAAGTTGTATTTAATATGTTCGAAAAACAGTATCATTATCATTGTGTTAATTTTTATATTAATGATAATACTATATTAATATATAAGAATTGTATATTTTTACAGACATATGTATAAATAGATAGTAGATCTTATTGATTTGATATCCATTTTGATAACATTACGAGAATAGAAGACCAATGGTATGGTAGCAAAGAATCAAAACTGGGATATTGATTTGCTCTATTAAAAGCTAACTATTATATAATTTTTATATTACATTTTATCGTCATATAGGATATAATGAGTTTAATGAATATCTCAACTCTCATCGATCTGTATGTCTATAACCATATTTCCATTAATAGTTTCTCGTATACTACTTATTACAATATTAGTGCAAAGTTAACACTGACATAAAAAATCATTACGATATAGTACATTTTTTTTGGGAAAAGTGAGATGGAAACGGCACACAAAATATCTCTGCATTTCACTTACTCCTGTTAAGATAACTTTTGCGCAGAATAACAAACAAAAATTGTGTTGTGTCTCATAGAAATTTAACATATGAATTCATATAATATATGCGACGAAATGTTAAAAAATATTTACTTAATATAATAAGTATAGTCTACCTCACATTTTTAATCGATGATGTAATAAATGAAATTTTTCTATTATAATTCTAATAGTTATTTATCCTAGGAATAGCTTACTAACATGTGTAGTATAAATGCGAAATGTAATGAGAAATTGAATATGAACATATATTTATTCCAACGATACTCTTATATTTATATACTTTTTACAATTAATATCTCTTAAGCATATATTAATTTCAAGAATAATATAAAAAACTTTATGTGGATATTTACAAGTGCATGCTCATATTATATATATATATACTTTCATTACTCAGTTTTTTGTGTAGATTCTACATATGGTGTTGGCAACAATGAGAGCTTCCTTATACATACATATATTTAATCTCTCATTTTTCGCAGTTGTGTATGAAAAATTAAGTGGGAGAGTTGTGGATTCCTAATTGTCATTATAAAACAATTAAAATATTATTTATTTATGATATTTATCCTTAAAAATATATCTTAAAATATAACAATGTGATGTCTTAAATTTATAAAAGCAATTGCGTTTGAGAAGAAATTAAATAAAAATAAAAAATGCATGTGAAAAGAAAATAAAATTCACACCATGAAGCGCATTTTGGTTGCTACAAAATTAAAAAAGAAATGCTTAGATAAAACAAGTTGAATGATATATAACACAAATTAATTTACTAAAATGATCCAAGAATATTTAATATAAAGCAAAAAATTAATTTCCTTTAAAAAATGCAACCAAATAATGCATTTTCTATAAATATATTAAAAAACAAGGAAAAAATATATAATGGGTCATTGAGGTTATTATAACAAATGAATTTTCATAGTGAATATTCTAAATGCATGTGTTATAAATATAATAAACTATACTCCCGCGTAGGCGTCGTGTTAATAATATTAAGGGTCATATTGTACTTGTGCCAAATTAATGAACAACAAATACATCCACCGTAAAATTAATATACATATATGAAACTAAAATAATAAATACGACCTTTCTAGTTAATAAAAAAAATAGTTATTTAATGAGTTATTTTAAGTTACAAAAGTCTAAACAGAAACATCCTACCAAAATGAGAAAAATCAATTTATTTTACACGTTGCCAGCAGCTGTCCTGTTGGTGTTGGGTAAGTATCGTTTGTTTAAATCGAACATTGCGAACGATTTTTATTTTTCTTCAATGCTTTCATTGCTGTGTAGTATTTATATCTGTATGTACACCGTCTCCAAGCCACACAAAACCTAAACCGCCATTTCGTAACATTCCTTTGTAGTATTAGTTGTTATTGTTGTTGGTGGTTTTTAATTTCCAGTGAATGAATAATGAGTGATGGAGATACGGAATCATTAGAAATATGGGAGCGTTAGCATTCCCAAGGATAAATTTGCGATCCTACTTCTCCTCTTACACTTCAATCTAGTTTATGGCGAACAATTCGAAATTTCCAATTGCTTACTGTGGGCTAATTTAGAATTATACTCAATAGTTTTAATTAATAAACTTACATTTTAAATTTATGTGTTAAATTAATCATTGAGATATAATTTAACTAATAATTGGTGGTTAAATTCCTTAACGGCGAAGGCCAATTTTTCCTTCCAATTCCAATAATTTTGTGAACAAAATGAGTGGACTTATAATTTTATAACGGATCATATGAGGTTTTGTCTCACAAATAGGCTGAGGAGAGAATCTACAGAAGTTGTCTTATTGCAAGACAATTTTTATTCCTTCATATTACAATAATGTATGTATGTTGATACATATGCACATATATTTCACTAAGGTTTATTGCATCAATAAACATCTAATATTCTATTTTTAAATGTATACAAGTAGAAATGATAGGATCATAATAGGAAATATTGCAGGATCATTTTAATATATGTATATTTTAATATATGTATATTTTAATATATTTTGAAATGTTTAAAGATACATTAATCGTTTGGAACGAATAACATATAAAGGAAATATGTCTTCTATATCGTCATTAAGAATGTCTATATTTCTTCGTTTCGCTCATTTATTTTTTCCCTTTTTTACTCCACCAGGGAGCACTGGAGTTTCAGGTGTAGCCTCCATCTGCCTCTTCTTCATGAGACTCGTGGGTTCCACCGTAGCGCTCTTCTAGTTATACTATTAGAACCCTTTCTCATTGTGTGGTCAATCCATCTACATTGCCTTCTTTCTCACGTTTAAAATTTTGTACAGTTGTATATGAGTGAATTGTATATGAAGTATTAAACAAGATGGTGGTTAGGATCATGGAAAAAATGAATTTTTTAGATTTAATAGTGTGGTTTCTTTTAAATGGTACATAATTTTATTGTTAACTTATTTGGAATTGTAGTTAAAAACTTATATTATCATCTGTCTGAAATGAGTTTAGATTTAATATATTCATTGATAATCTTGATGCATAATATATTTTATTTTTTATATAAGCCATAAATCTTCTAATCATTTAAGTTTAATGCATATAATGCTATGAAATATAATACGAAAAAACTAAAACGGTTGCTTTTCCACTGTGCTTGAATGTACTGCATACAAATTAAAACTAAGCCTAAATCCTTATTCTACTTTTACCACAACTGCTGCCTTTTAAACAATACACCCACTCTGCAACGTAACTTACTGAGCATGTCCTTACTCAACTGTGAATTTCATGAGCTCGTTTCGAATTACGGTTTTGTTGGGTATGCTTGCGCAAGCTATTGAAGTACACAAGAACACCGCTGAAAAGGAGTATGAGAATTTGCTGTAAAGATAAAAGAATTTAACTCCAACCCATTTACACAATTTTCGCTTTTTGATTGTGCTTCTTTTTCTTTTGTGCTGTTTTCTTCTGTCCGTATTTACTTTCCATTTTTTTAATTCTATATTTTGATTCTGGTTTCGTTAATGTTGTCATAGATTTAGTGCATTTGACGTATGGAGCAATTTTACCGGAAGGATATAGAATCGATTGCGAACAATTCAATGAGAAAAATTGCACCGAAACTGGTGATTGTGCAACCCAAGTGGAGCACTGCAAAATTGAATCAGAGAAACCCCCTGGATGCTATGTATTGTGGTCCATCGATGAGACAACAGGTATTATATTTTATATATTCATTAAAATTAATTTATCTTGTACAAAAATACAAAAATAATTTATTGATTTTTTGCATATTGTTTTTTCTGTAGGTGATACGAAAATCATGATGAAGGGCTGCTTCACCGACAATCACTCGTGTAACCAAACTGAGTGCATAACCAGTACCGAACATAATAATTACCTTTTTTGTTGCTGCAAGGGCTCCATGTGCAATACTGAACAAAGGTTCCTACCCACTACAACCGAAGCAACAACGCAAGGTAAGCAATGACTGAAAATGTTTACGTGCGCTAACTTCACACGGTAGCAGGCAATATCGTATACCAGTTTGTGGCTGCGGCACGTGTGCATGAAGCGCGATGCTTTGCTAACCCCGATTTTTACTTTGTTTTGTATTTTGTATGTTATTGCTACAATGTAGCGTGGGAGCCTGTACAATTTGGGGACTGTTGCAGCAGCAGCATGTTGTTTATTTAACAGGAGCTAATGCTACTCTTGCCACATGCAAATTGCTGTGTTAACGAACTCTAAGTGCAGCACCACTTTTTGTGGGGCTATGGCAGCATGTGCTGTTTTTTCTTTCATTTATTATTTGCATTTTGCAGCAGTTTTTGTTTTTGTAAATGTTAAATTTTGAAAAAGGGGTGTTTATTTTTTATTTTGCCCACCCAATTCCTGCTGCCGCTGCCATCCGTTGCATCTCCATCAACGTAATTTCGTACAGTTGTAGTAGTTTAGGCACGTTTCGTTTCGCTTCGTTTTGATTTTATGTACACTTGAACACTGCTGCTGTTTAAAAATTAGGGGAGAAACTTTCATTTTTTTCTTCCATTGGTTGTTGCGCCTTCCCATTTTACTACTCGAAGTGTTATTAACCTGTAAGCTTTTGGTTTTATTTGTTTCAAATAAAATTAAATAAATTTCAAAAAAGTATCTTATGATACACGTACTTTTAAATCCATACTGCAAAATATGTAGACAGTGTTAATAGGATATTTGCTGTAAAAGGAACATAATATGATTTTATAGAACTGTTATTTAATAAGCATTATTTTATGTATTTTAGCAAAAAATTAGTATATCCATACGAAATAAATCCATGTCATACATTTTAGCTACTTAAATTATTTTTTGATGCATATTTTATAAAGGTTTGAAAATCAAAATTCGCAAAAATGTTTAAAAATGTGGATAATTATATGTTTATGTATGAAATGAATTAAATCAAATTTTATAATTTTATAAATTTGACACAATTATTTTATAATAATTCATACATGTCGAATTACTTTAATGCAGTTCCATCTTGAAATTAAATTTTTAAACAATTAATTATGGGCTCGACTAGTATATAACAAAAATATTATTATATTAATTATTGCTTTTCTTTTCTTTGTTTTATTTTATTTGTTGTAATAATAGATATATATAATAGATATGTATATAATATATACTCATTTCAGTGCCAAAGGAAAAAACATTAGACGATAACGGTTCGATATTTATTATAATCGGTACTACTGTGCTTACTGTATTAATTACATTAATGGCCGTTATTTTATATTATTATCGTAAGCGGAAACAGTCGAATTTCAATGAAATACCAACGGTATGTAAATATGTATTAGATTTCTGTCTTATCATTCACATTTATTTTACCATAGAATGAAACTGAGGTAACCAATGCATCACCGTTATTAAGTAATCGTCCAATACAACTTCTTGAGTTGAAAGCTAGTGGACGTTTCGGGGATGTTTGGCAAGGAAAATTGCATAATCAGGATGTAGCAGTAAAAATATTCCGCATGCAGGAAAAAGATTCATGGAATGCTGAAATTGAAATATATAAGGTATGAGGAGTTATATAGTATCTTTTTTATTCTTATCTATCCCGTATAACGTTTTTATTGTTTATTGAAAAATGGATGAAATTATCATATATGGTTTTTACATAGAATTACTGGTACTATTTGAATTTAATGCTTCTGTTTCGAATAAGAAACATTTTATCTTATAAATACCGCCGTTTCCGACGGTCTGGCTAACAAAAAAGTAATTATTTTTATGAAGCCATAAGTAATTTGGTCGAACAAAAAATATACATACATATTCTTAGTGTGTCTTAACTATATGACATAAATTTCTAATTACTTGAATTGCAGCATAATCCCTTTAAATAAGAATGTTGATTATCTTTCATATAAGTTGCATATTTAAAATCTAGAAATATAAAATGATAAACAGTCTTAACATTTATTTGAATAAATTTCCATACTCACTCTCTTCGCCCAAACCAATAAAAAATAAAAAATCCATAAATGTATCCCTCGTAATTTAAGCTTTAAAAGAACTCGGAATTTAGAATCTTATGATTTCAATATAAGTTTATGACAATAATGTTTAGTTCCTTTTTAAATATAAACAATAAGATTTTATTATATAATTTTCGAGATAGTCAATCATTTAATTTAATTAATTGTTTTATATTACACAACTATTTAATAATTTTAATGATATTTACTTTGTTTTTCATTCTTATTTTATAAATTTTAGTTGCCACGTATGCGTCATCCAAATATTTTAGAATTTTTAGGTCACGAAAAGCACACAGAAAAAATGCAGCCAGAATATTGGCTTATATCCGTCTATCAACATAATGGTTCACTTTGTGATTATTTGAAATCCCATACATTAACATGGCTTGAATTATGTAAAATTGCAGAATCAATGGCGCATGGCTTAATGCATTTACATGATGAGATACCCGCAACAAAAACGGAAGGATTAAAACCGTCCATTGCTCATAGAGATTTTAAATCAAAGAATGTGCTTCTTAAAGCCGATTTAACTGCATGTGTTGCTGATTTTGGCTTGGCTATGATATTTCAACCAGGTAAATTGTAATTATTTTTTAAATCTGCTTTGATAAAAATGTTTGGTTTTTTAAACTTCAAGGTAAACCATGTGGTGATACTCACGGTCAAGTTGGTACACGACGTTACATGGCACCGGAAGTATTGGAAGGTGCTATCAATTTTAATCGTGACGCTTTTCTACGTATTGATGTGTATGCTTGCGGTCTGGTTTTATGGGAAATGGTTTCACGCTGTGATATAGCGGGACCTGTGGGCGAATTTCAATTACCTTTTGAAGCAGAAGTAAGTTTGGTGTAACAATATGTATGATTAAAAAATCAAATATTTTTTTAAAAACTTACAGCTTGGGCAACGACCGACTTTGGATGAAGTACAAGAAAGTGTTGTAACAAAAAAATTACGACCGCGCATTTTAGATACATGGCGCTTGCATCCAGTAAGTTATTGTAGAAAGAGTATTTGCTGTTTTGAATTAAATTTTTTTATATATTCTTTTTGACATATTCTCAAATAATTTGTTAAGAACAGTTTTATAAATGAAATTTTTCACTGGGACTCATTAAAAATTTATACNGTAAGTTTGGTGTAACAACATGTATGATTAAAAAATCAAATATTTTTTATACACTTACAGCTTGGGCAACGACCAACTTTGGATGAAGTACAAGAAAGTGTTGTAACAAAAAAATTACGACCGCGCATTTTGGATACATGGCGCTTGCATCCAGTAAGTTATTGTAGAAAGTTTTGAATTAAATTTTTTATATATTCTGTTTAACATTCTGTTTCTCATTAATTTGTTGAGAACAGTTTTATAATTGAAATTTTTCACTAGGACTCATTAAAGATTTATATTTAACCTTTATTTTCTACAGGGTCTAAGCGTATTTTGCGACACAATGGAAGAATGTTGGGATCATGATGCCGAAGCCAGATTATCTTCATCGTGTGTCATGGAGCGCTTTGCGCAAATAAACAAATTCTCAACAACACAATTACTTATCGAAAACAATACAACATGCGATGATTCGAAGGAATCGACTAATTGTTTATAGGAAAGGTATTGAATCACTCTGTTTCTGGAGTGATTTAGAGAGTAGTTGTATATACACTGGTATAGATTTTTTTAATAAGTCTAAGTTTAGTAATTTGTTTGTAGTGTACGTACATGTATAAAGAGTTTTTTATTTTACAATTTTTTATTACTAAAATAGTTTTAAGTTTACAGTACTTTTTTAAAAATTTAAACGAATAATTTTGTTGACAAATTTAACAAAATCACGACTGAATTTCGCAACAAGTTTTAGAATGTTAAAGTAACATAAATATACATATGTTGTTATTAATACAAATTGAAACAAATCATAATAAAAACGAACAAAAGAAAAATAGAGAAAGAAACTGCCATCCCTTTAAATTATGCATTGAATACTATGTTAATAAATTATGATTTATTTACTACAAGATCACTAATCTCTAATTACTAAGCATAAAATACAGACTAAAATATTGATAAACACAAATTCTATTAAATTATTTGGAAAAAATGTATGTAATACTATGAAATACGCTATATTCTATCAATTGAACCACGTTTACCTAATACTCTAATATTACGAAATTTGCTTTTAATATCGTAAAACGAGTTTTTATTTAAAGACCGCAACTTATCCGTTATTTTATGCTTAGTGATATGAAAAATGTTTTTTATTTACTATATTTGATTTTAATTTTAAATAAACTTTTAAAAAGTGTTATACACACTAAAAATAGTTGCTAAATATGTATTCATTAAACTTTATTTTATTAAATTAAAATTTTTATTTTAACTTGTGCCTTTGCCGATAAATTTAAGTTGCTAATTAATTCATTTCCATTTAAGTTTAACAATAAAAAATATTCAAAAGATTTATCTACTTAATTTTTGTTTTACTGTTTTACTTCTAGACTGAACTATTTTTAGTTTATTTCTTTCATATTATTTATTTTCCCGCGAGCCAATTGCTTACGAAACCCAGCACAACCTTATTTAAAAATCAAAATATTTTTATTCAATATTAAAACTATTATACACATACAAATTATTCTGAAGAGTACAATATTCACCTGAAAAGTTTTCAATTGAAGTTTCTGTTTAAAATTAGTAAATAAATACAAAGTGTAGACAATTTATTATATATTTAGCTAATATATTAAATATTGTAACCCATTATATAAATAAACTTTCTGTTATTAATTTATAAAAGAAATAAATCAATACAAACAGGTAAAGAATGGAAATCATTTGAGTAAAAAAGGAATTTAATTTACTATAAATTTATATCTTTGTAATTTTATATTATATATTTGATATTGTCTTATACTTTCATATATTCCTATAATTTAACATTTTTGAGTTTTTGTATTAGTTTTTCTTTTACATATTTTTATTAATATTTTGAAATTATCTTCTGTTTAATAAAATAAGTCTATGTTTTAAAATTTATTACTTTCTTTTTATTTAATTTTTATTTTAAGCAATCATGTATCTTTGAGAATAATTCTATTAATGGGACGGATTTTTAAAAATCACTAAGCCTATTGCAATACATGAGAATTTCAATTTACAGGCACCGATAGTACAGCATTGAATCGTTTTTAGTTTTGGATTATAATTTTGTGATTATCTATTATTTCAGCAAAAATACCTGATTTGATTTTAGTTATAACAAATTAAGTTTTATGTATGATAATTAAAAATTATTAACAATTGCTTTATTACCTGATTTGAATTAAATTAATTTTAAGCAAATATAATTTATTAATAATTATTAATATTGATATGGTATTTATGGTGCTGAAATGAAAAAGTATGAAATATTTGAATATTTAAAAATACATATAAAACTTACTTATATAAAAGTAGTTATTAAGAAAATAAAAATTTATTTAGGCTGCTTAAACAGAAATGTTTATAACATTTTATTAAAGAGTTTTTGTTTTTACATATCACTATAAAAAAATTTACAATAATTATCTTTGCAATATTTAATTTCTGTTTTTAAATTTCTTTTTAAAATTTATATAACTCAAAATGTATACAAATAATGTTATATTTTTTTATAAAAACATTTAACCTACTTATAAGGT
>JXPL01104896.1:303-11313 GCA_001015235.1 Sphyracephala brevicornis | reverse complement strand
AGAAGAAGAGATTCAGTATTCCAAATGTATAACAAAAAAGCCTTCTAGTTCATTGGTATATGTATAATTTATTATTATGACTTGATTCATTGTTCGAATTAAATTTAACAATTCACACAAACGAAAACTCAAGAACTCAAACGAAACTTGCGTTCTTTTTTAAATATATGCATAATGTATTTTGGCATGTATAATGTATAAGGCATGTGTAGATATGTGCATTAAAATGCGTATAATTGGCAGAGGACAGGTGTGTAAAAACGGGCAAGTCCACGAAATAGGTGCACGTACCTAGAAATATTTCTGCCTTCAGCAGGTTTGGACTTTCTTATCCTCAGTTTTTATTATTATTAATACTAATATTACATATCTATGTTTTCTATGATGTTCTGCTCGGAATATAGTTTTTAGGAATCTCGAGAGAGTAGTCAAAATAAGCTAAGTTTGTTTTGCCTTTCCCAAAATTAAAAATTGAATCGAAATATTGTTTCCAGTGTTCGGATTTTAAATTTGAATACAAACCGAATTGGGTGAAAACCCATTGTAGTTTTGTTTAATTAAATTTGCATACAGACTATCCACGATTTTTGTGAGAAAAAAATATTAATAATATATTAAATTAAAAAATTAGTGAATCACTTAACACTTCAGGAGACAAAATAGGATAGCATTGCGAAAAACTTAATCAAACAATCACAAATCGGACGAAGCCCACTAATAAGCAATAATATTTGAATTGAAAGGTTGAGATAAAATAATTTCTTTGGCTTAATTACTTTAAAGATTTAAGATATATATGTACATAAACTTACCATGTATAGTTAATGAAATTAATATTTGAATATGTATGTATGTATGTATATGAAGAAAAAGATAATAACTGAAAAATGTGTATTTGAGAGATTAGATACATCTAATATACATACTGAGGTGTTTCTGAAGATAATTTATTTAGAATTAAGAATTCCGGAAACGAAAAATTTAATTTGAATTCATGAATGTAGTTTAAAATAAAGTGCACTGATTACTGAAAATAAGAAGAATAAATAAAGTACAACAAAAAATTTAACGAACTTGTATTTAAAAATATTTTAAAAATATACGAAACAATAATAATATTGAACTTATAATGTAATTATAATTACTTAATGCTAAATGGGCGATAGAGGCATAAAAATTTACTGAAATGGATTTGTGTGATTTTCATGTATAATTTTACGTGTATTTTGTACAAACTTCCAAACATTAACGACATAAAATTTTTGCTCAAATCAAAATATAGCATGAATGAATGTCTCCTTCAGGACAATAAATGTGAACAAAATAAAATAATCGCTACACTGTTGTGTGTGAATTTGTGTGTGTTAAGTTTAACTTTTGTGTCTTTAACGTGGAAGAGTACTATACACAACGGAAGAGATGCCAACTCACTCGTTGCAGGGTTGACCAACATTCTTCTAATGTTCGTTCACTGATAGCCGCGGCGCTGTTCGATCGAGACAGTTGGAGCTGCAAAGAAAAAACAAAACATTTAGAAAGAGGTTAGGCGGAATAAATGCGAAATGAAATATATTGTACTTCTACTTAGATATGCATAAAATCTACATTTGGCCAATTAGATACGGTTTTTGTAACAGAAATATTTCAAATATACCCAGAATGTTAATTAATAAAATATAAGAAAAAATAATTCGAAACCTGATTCGAAACTCGAAACTCAAAGCTAGAACCTCGAATTTCGAAATATAAAAAAAAATGAACTGAAAAATCGAAATTAATTTTGATTTTGAAAAACAATATTGTTTCGCTCTTGCTATGGATTGATACCTACGTACGTATGTATGTATGTAAATACTTTGTTAGAAAAAAATAATAATAATTACGTGCTTTTTAAATGCCGTCGGCAAATTGTATTATATTTAGGCAGCTCACAATATGCGAAAATACACTTCGTGTATTTGTTGTTTTTACAACAAATACAACTTTATAGAAAATGATAAGTTTTTCCAAAAAACAAACAAACAAAAGAACAAACAACCAAGAAAATAAGGGAACTCAAAGCAATCAAATATCAACCAAATAATAGTCTTTAGGTAAGTAAAAAAATGAGTGTTGTTTTGTAATTGTAATTGTAATCAAATTAAGTACTGTGTTTCCGCCAATTGTTCAGATTCGGATTCATCCGATAGATTCAAAGCATAAATAACCATAATCCTAAACTGAATTTGCAAGAATTTCAATAAAAAGTGACAAAATTCTATACGTTAATTTATGTATAATACATATACATATAAATACATAACAAGTAACAGTTCGTTTTCTGTTAATTTCGGCTTATTTTTTAAGTTAAACTTTCATATACAGACATACATATGTATACATGCATGTATGTATGTATGCAGACATACAACGTAAAATATTTCCAGACTTAGAAATATAAGACATACAATGTATGTATTTNAAATATTTCCAGACTTAGAAATATAAGACATACAATGTATGTATTTATGTACATATATGTATGTCCATTTCCGCGGATGAATAGCTTTTCGTCAAATTTCACAATAAAATAAAATGTATAAATTTTAATTGAAATTATAAAAAATAAGAATTCACTTCGAGGCACTGAGAAACCTATAATCTCAAACCTATAAACCTATAAGCGTTAGGGCCTTAAATATTTTGAATTTTTTATGGTTTTTTGTATTTGATTTATGAGTATACGAAATGAAAATGCTTATAAATTATATATATGTAAATAACAAGAACAATATTAATAACAAGAACAAAGAACTAAACTGATACATAAAGCATAAAATTACATCGTGTTCCTCTTCACATTCAAGTGTCATTTTTTAATCGAATTTAAATTCCTTGTATTTGCTTTTGTTTTTGGTATTGTTTCTATTTCTGATTTTTTTTTGTATATGTTTCTGTTTTTATCTTTTATGTTTTAATGTTAATGTTCATACATACAATATATTAAAGAATTAATTATAAAAAAAAATCTTCACACTTTACAATTTACTTAAATTGCTCAAATAATCAAATGGTTTGATCGCGGGATTTTAATGAATTTTTGAATTTATTTAACAACTTCTTTAATAGATAAATATTGCATTGAATTTCTCCCAAGGAAGTGCTTGTTTCCTACTTATTGTTTTATATTGTGAATTTTGTTTATATTTTGTGTTTTTATCAATGGTTTCCTTTTACGCAATTCGCGTTTTGTTGGAATTTCACATGTGTGAAAGCACAGAATATGTGGAATGGAGGGGGAGGCAAATGGGGCACATATGTGTATGCAAATGCGAAAAAATGTTTTTGTTTTGGTAGGCATCTGTCTTCCTCATTGTTTTGCCAATTGAAACTTCATAAGTAAAAATAAATTTTAAATTAAATAAAAATTCAGAAAAACAACAAAAATCGAAAACGTTGAAAACGTCAAAAAGTCAAAAACACCGAACGAACTGAGCACGAAATATTGTATGCAATATGCGAGTTTTTAGTTTCGAATAAACGAATTTCCATTAAACCGGTGTAAAATATATAAAACTATATTTGTTTATTTTTATGCATTTATGTTATTTTCAAAGTTAATTTATATATGACCGCGATAGGATGGAATCTTTTTTTAATCAACTTGTAAAATCGTATAAAAATCAAGAAACCGCACAAATTCAATAGTTCATTCTTCCACCAAATTCCTTTTTATTATATTATTATTATTTCTGAATTTGTGTATTTTTATTGTTGTACGATAGCGTGCAGCGTCCTGCCAGTACGATGTCCATAGAACTTCTGGCTACAGTTTTCACTAACTTTGCCATATTATCCCCAAACAGGATATCAACGTCTTCTTCGACATTTCCAACCTCAAGGAGTTCTATGCGCGAAGGAACAGCGTTAGTTGCAGTAAGAAAAATTTAATTTATTATAATGAAAGAAAGAAATAAGGAAAGAATGAAAGGAAACATAAAAAGCTTACTCACACACACAAGCCAAGGCAAGAAACACACAAAACAAATGAACTAATGCTCAACGCTAAAAAATATATCAAAAATTAAAAAAGTAGGAGAAATATATAAATATATACTTTGTATGTTAATATATACATATGTATACAGCTCTTCATATATACGAACACAATCATAGAAGGCAAGAAAACCTAAGGAGTTTCTATGTATAAGTGTGAGATTCCTTCTACATATTAGTTTCTTAGCTGCCACCAGCGAACGAACAAACGAACAAACGAACAAACGAGCAAACGAACAAACGAATGAACGAACGAACGAACAAACGAACATACAAACGAACTCTTTGAATAAAAGAATAAACAAACATAAATTAATGACAATTTTCGACGTCGGCTGAAGTAATTTCATATTATGCTCCTTTTTTTCTATTGTCACTCACACTTGCACTCAAACGCAACGCAAGTATATAAATATAAAAATATATATACGTCCATATGTATATTCGTGTATATAAATACAGAGTTCGTGTATAAGTGAGCACGTTCTACTAGTTTTCAAACCCCCTTTTGCCATCTGATACGAACATGCAGAAAAAAGTATGGTTTTTACAACCACCCTAAACTATACCTTACTTACCTTCTCCTACATAAAAATTCAAATGACCTAAAATGCTCATGAACGGGAACAGGAACGGGAACGGGAACGAGGACGAGAGAGGGGAAATTTTATGATAATTAGAAAAATAAAATTTGTGTGCAGTGCATCAAACTTAAAAATGAACATACTTGTGCATACATACATATTTATGAGTATGAGTGCATCATTCAGTTAAAAGCACATCCTAAATTCTTCAGCGAAAATCACTGCATTCGTTCGACGTTGTAGTTTTGGTTTAGTGACACAAATATTTCACTTAGGGTTAATGGGAAGATGAGAAATGGTACATTTTGAAATGGACAATATAAGTAAGTAAGAGGGAAGGAGGCAATAACACGCTGAAAGGATGAATTGTTTACATTTAATTCACTTCTGATCAGTGATCACTGCAATATACCCAAAAAAACTTCTCAATTTAAGAAAAAAATTGCGTTTATGTTTTTCACAATACTGATAGATTTATCACACTTGAAAATTCCATTCGATATTATAAATTGGATCTAAATTATTTAATTAATTAATTATACTAAATTATAAGAATTGTCATTATATGAATTGAATATATATAGAAAACTCTCTTATCTAATAAAGGGGCAAAGTTTGCCTTCTCTTAAAAATATTTACACTTGCACTCTTGAAAAGGAAATTTCCGCTCTTTTCGTCTTTTAAATTTCCCCTGCGTTTGCTACATACAATACAATAGAATCATTTGCTCTTAACTAATTTTTCTCCCATTTTCCTATTATTCTAGAATTGCAATTATTTTATTTTTAACTTTCTTGACATTCAAAAACTTCGTAAAAACGCATTTTATTTAGTAAAAAAAAAATGTTTTGCTTCGACAAAGATGCAGTATTTTAAGAAATTCCAATTTATGTCATGTGTGGAATTAAAATAGTCGAACATGAAACTAGGTATGGAGTTGTGAATGGATTGTCCAGTATCTTTGCGGATGAATAACTAAAAAGCACTTCAATGAAATTTTAATTTAAACATATTATTTGCATATTACAAAATGCATTAACGCATTGAATGATATATTCTTCCATTTTCAGTGAAAAGTAAATTCGGACAATTTTCTTAAGTTAATTTCATAATTTTATGATGTTAACATCGAGGGTACATCTTTTAACTCAATTGTGGACAAAGTCTAAATACTACAGACAAATTTCATGAGAACTCCCTGGTAAGAAAAAAATTGATGTCGTCTATGTCACCAATAAGTCAAAAAAATAAATTAACATTTGATCGATGGATAGCAGGTTTTTGGGCTTACGAAAACCGATCATATTATACAATTATAACATATGTACATTTTATAAAAAAAATATTTTACATGAATATTATTCTTATTTATACTGAAGTGTATGATTATACAAATACAATTTGTGTACCATCTGGAGGAACCAATGCTCTGAAGAAATTATATGGATTTTACATTCAAATAGAGACGAGCTGATACCAATTGCTTTCTAACAAGTATCTCGAAGAGACCGCAAATACCATGTGCAGTCCAAGCGCGGACTTAAATGCTTTCTGTTCAAACAATTGATGGTTTTAAAAAAATGAGTAATTTTTACAATTTTAAAACTTAAGGTTAATATACTTATGTTCTTATATATGTATATGTATATAAGTTAGCATTAGCATCGGTACAAAGTGGAACTTTATCCCAAGTTTCGTGATTAATTGATTTTCACTATGTTTCAAAAATGTTTCAATTAATAGTCAGATACTAACTTTATGTCACGCTTTTCTTTTGATGTTATATATATTGACTTGAGCAAATTTGAAATATTGCAGTAGTCATGCTTGAACGACACATTGATTTAAATGAGCCTTCATCGATTTCAAGAGTGATTCCAAAGAATCCGAATGTATCGCTTCGTACGCGAATAACATTTAAAAAAATTGGCTTTGTTTATGATAAATCATTACTTATTCATTAATTTAAATTCAATGATTAAAGTCAATGATAATAATAAATTTACTTAATTCTAGCTATTTATACTAATGCACAAACAAACGCGTAGAGTACTTTGTTGTTATGAGTTTCTTATTTTCACACGGTAGTTTGTTTATGCACTTCTTAAAATTATGTCTTTCTTATCTTATAAACATAGAAATAATGTTTTTTATAATCATTTGTTTAGTGAACAGGATTAAATTTTGTATTAAATATTACTCACCTGAATTTCGTTAACCAATTTTTCGCTACTAAATTTAATGTCGGGTGTTGAGCTGCTGCCGGTAGGTGTTAGTGATTGCTGGGGTGATTGTGCTGGCTGTGGTGGGTGAGTTAAACTGTTCATTTCTAATGGGGGAGTTATTGGTGGTCGAAGTTGTTGCTGGTCTTGCTGTTCTGGTTGCTGCTGTTGCTGATGTGACAACGGCATTGTTGATAATGGAGATGACTCCGATCCGACAACTGTCAAATGTTGAGAATGTTGTTGCTGCTGCAGCTGGTGGTGCTGTTGTTGTTGTACTTGTATTTCATTAGAATTAGTGTTGAATGTTTGTTGTTGGGTTTTCGGTTGTTCATGTTTAATAGATATATTGTATACGGTATTCTTCTCAGCATTGGTAATGTTGTTGCCATTTTGTTGGTCGTGTTGCTGGTGTTGGATCTGTTGTTGTAGTTGCTGTTGTAGATGATGGTGCAAACTGTCTATATGGGCACCAGCAGGACTAGTGAGATTGGTTTGATATTTCTGCAGTTGCAAATTATTGCTAGCGAGAGACGTAGAGGATGGTTCTGGTTTCGTTGGTATGGTCCGTTCTGGGTTGCTGTTAATGATATTGTTGTTGGTATTCGTGCTGTTTGTATCTCGAAGAAGATCAGTTGTGGTGTTGCTCTGTATATCATTCGATTTAACAACTCCGCTTAGATGAGCAGCAGCTGCTGCTGCTGCTGCGGCATTAAACAACAATTGATGATTTTGTTCATGTTGTTGTTGAATGTTATGATGGTGCTGTTGTTGAAGCTGGTTATGATGTTGTTGCTCAGTATGCTGTTGTGTCATTTGTTGCTGCATATGATGTTGCTGCTCTTGATGCTGTTGGAAATGATGGTGTTGATGATGTAATTGATTTGTTGCTAATGCTGCAGCAGCGTGCAGGCCAAAAGGTCCACGAGCCTGCTGCCAAAAGTCAGTATCCATTTTAAAAAATTTACTTTTTCTATATTGATGCGGTTGTAGTTGTTGCTGCTGAAGATGCTTTTCGTAGATATGCTGTTGTTCTTGTAGTTGTATTTCTGTGGTCATTTGCCTGTGTAGTGCAACATCCACCAATGTAGCTGGAATCGTAGCAACTGGTAAATTATTAAATGCATTTGTCAGGATTCCATCTAACAATGGTAATTTTGGTGTTGGTATATGAAGTTCAGTTATATTTTCGAGTCTGTTCAGTGTTGAATGTGATTTCGAAATTTCGACAGATCCAGATTGCACTTTTATACTGGACGAGGTCAGATTGGTCGCACAATTACTTTCGTCCTTAAAATACTTCAACAACCAATTTTGAACTTTCGTCAAGGGATTTAGTATTTGACACTGCAGTTCTTCTTGTTGTTGACCCAGTGTGCTGCTTTTTTAGTTTCACAGTTAACTATTTTTAAAATCGTTACAGTACTATTATATGGATTATATGGATTCTTTTCTTATGGCCAAAAATAAAATCAAAAATAAATAAAAGTATTTAACTAATTTTTATTTTCATCAAATCGTTATCATATCATAAATTTGTAATCGAAATATCTGACTTTTACACCTACACTCTTCCGGTGCATATTAATATAAAATTATGCTTTTTCTTGCTACAAAATTGTGTTAGTTAGTTCACTAATTAGAAAAGATTTTTCTAACCTACTTCTAAGTACACTCGAGTTTCGGATTGCCAGAAGAGTTTTTTCAAATTATCGTGTCCCTAACGAGAAAATTAGTTTTTTGAAACTAGAGTTACGAACAGATTTCGCCAGTAAAATATTGGTCGGATGAGCTGATCATTCAGTATAAAGCTCTAAATATTCCGTGGAGCGGTCCTATTCCTTGTTGCGTTTACAAGTCAGCCGATAAACTCAGCAAAGCACATTTCGTACGTCGGAAAACAGTGTCATTTAATTTATGAACATTTCTATATACTGGAATTCTCATTATACGTTTTTGCTTGACAATGGATATAACAAATTTTTTTATTTATTTCGAATTTTGAATTTAATATTTAATTTTTTCGACGTAGTTCTTGCAATGTTCAATGATTTATTGCATAATATTTAATTATCATTCACTCGTTTCAGTCCATATGGACAATTTTTTGCTGCTAATTTCGTGATTATACGTACTAAACACTGCGATTGTCGTAGTCGTTCGTTTTCGGTGTTACTGTTATAATGGCTGTTACTATCACGAGCGGTGTCGACAAACTAATTTAGTTCCTTCACTTTCTTAAGTATAAATATTATTTTCTTACAAAATGTGCATATATTCTTAAGACGTTCATCGTGTTCTAAAAATTTGTTGCTGTTGTTGTTGGTGCCATTGTTGTTGTCGTCCTCTATCGCACAAACATTTATTGTGGTAGTTCTTTGCTTTGGTTAAGAAAAGCGCGCCAACTTGGCCACAACTACAAGAAACTCTCTTCGTTGAAATTAGAAAATAAATATTTATGCACGTGTATGGAATGCACTACGTGCATAAATATTTGAGCATTGAAGTTTGAGATACTAAATTAAGCGGAATCCTTGCAACTCCGCACTATACGATGAGTAAAAATTCACAGTTGGTATCTCCTAATTTCTGTAACTAGTGAGTCCTAGTAACGAGCAAATATTTTGTGATATATTTTTTTATGAAAATGGTTTAATGGAATGCTTGAGTTGTGTTAGGTTCGTTATGGTCCAATGGTCCAAGTTCGTTACTTGTTGAATACGGCGAGGACTTATACAGAGCTTAGGGTAGACAAATTTTACTTGACCATTTTTACACAATTTGAATTGCAAACATTATTTAAAGTGAAAATTGCGGAAAAGGTTTTCAGTCCGGAAAATTCATTAATAAGTTTGAGATGGAAGTTGGATATTGCAAATGAAATATTTTGGTTAAATGCGTGTGTACTTCATCTTTGAAATATTTTATCTCTTGAGCTTACTCTTGCAGCTCTTGATGTGCCCAACTAAAGAGTATGCTAGTTGCGCATGTCCGTTACTTGGAGCAATGTTCCCTACATCTTCAACAGACACAACTCACATAGTACGCGGTGGGAGCGAAATGCATTTGGCTATGCAAGAAATACTAGAAATAATTTCTATTATTCTTACGAACGTTAACAATTAACTTGGCTAATTGATTTTTCAATACTACAGCTTGACAACTAAATTAATATTAATGTATGAGTTTATTATTTACCTTTGAATTTATGTACTTCAGAAAGGAAGCGAATAGCGGTGGTTGCGGTCCTGATCCAGTTGCTTAAATGTTTTATCTTTATTTATTCATTAGTCTTGTTTTTTTTTTAATTTAAAATTCCCATTACTTGAGACATACGCAATTGGATCTACCTCTTCAATAATTGTTTGGTAATTTCGTATTAATTATTTGCACAGTTTATCATTTCAAGTTCTTTCATTGTTTTAAGTTTTAATTTATATCTTTATATCCTATCGCAAATATTGTTGCTAGTTTTGTTTGTTGTTCATAATATGGGTAGCAAAATGTATAGCATATCCTTGATCAACGATTTTCCTATTGCAGCACAGGTTCAAAAACGCATCTTATCCATCGCAATCGGTAAAGCGGTAGGTTCCTATAAACTTAGTGCTGCGGGTTGCTTTTTTCGCTCTTACCCTCTTGCCCTCCTTCTTCTAACATTAAGCCTGACGGCCATATGCTATCTTCTACTCCTCTTAATCTTCCTTGTGCTCTTGGTTCAAAACTAAGTTTAATAATTCTTAACAATTTTATTTTCTAAATTTAATTTTCAATTTAATTTAAAATAAAGCACAAATTCTTTGGCTTAATTTTTGTTTTTTGTTTTTTTTTATTCTTTTGCTTGAACATTTTGATATTAGTTTTTAATTATTTGGTTCTTCGTGTTTAATTTATATTGTTTAAAATTTTTCTTATTTTTTAAGGCCAAGTTAAGGCACGTTGCGTTTATAAATGTTTTATGGTTTATTTTTTCTTATATTAAATTGACTTTTGTTTTTCGGTTTATTTTGAAATTTTATTTATTTAATTCTTATAAATATTTTAATTGAAATTATTTTAAACTATTTGCCTTATATTAATGTGTTTTCCTAATTATTTTATTTTGTTTTTCAGTTCGTTTTTCACTCGATACTCTTTGTTATATGTTTGATTTCTTTTAAATTATTAAT
>JXPL01104630.1:0-11598 GCA_001015235.1 Sphyracephala brevicornis | reverse complement strand
ATTTTTAAATTTTAATTTATTTGATTTTTTTTTTAAATATAAAAATAAAAATTTAAATTTAAAATATTGCACACAGACCTCAACCTGCAATACTTATAAACAGTTCTATTTGCAATATAATAATCATTGTAAGTATGAATATTATATTAAACATATGCAAGTACGATACGGGCTTCCTGTTAACGAATGTCATAATAAACCAGTTATAGCATTCACAGACTTAATAAATTAGTCCTAAATAAAGTCCTTTAAATATTCCAAATTTTTGGTTGAGATGCAGGCAACTTTTCATTTTCTTTAATATTGGCATGTTTTTGTTTAGAAATAAGCGGTCTAATAGTTGGAAATGAATTGTATACGCTGGTTTAGTTTTTCAATAAACTATATGTAACAGTTGGATTCTAAAATAACAAAAACATACATCAAACTAAACCCTGGATAGTTTTTTATTTATGAAATCTGCTAGTTGAATGATTTTGGGTACTCAATGAAGCAAAGTATCAACTATTTCACTTATATGAAATGATATTTAAAATAATTATATTGGATCAAAGACTTTTTAAATTTAATTAGCCGTTATGTTTTAGTTGTTATTTAAATTTTTTTTTGGAATGAAACTTAACCACAACTCTTAATCGTATAGAATACACCATGCAAGCATCCAGTAGTTATGTTAGCCGGCGTCAATGCGAACGACTTGGAGGCATTGCTGGAGTTTGTTTATCGCGGTGAAGTCAGTGTGGACCATGCGCAGTTACCATCTTTACTGCAAGCTGCTCAATGCTTAAACATCCAAGGTCTAGCACCACAGACGGTTACTAAAGATGACTACGCAACGCATTCGATACAATTGCAACATATGATACCGCAACACCATCATGTATGTATAATTTGATTATTTTTAAGTAAGTTGTTAATATAAAATGCATTGTTGTTTAAATTGTTTTACAGGATCAAGACCCTTTAATTGCCACTATTGCTACCGCTCCACAACAAACTGTACATGCACAAGTCGTCGAGGATATTCATCAAGCAGGACAAATCTTACAGACCACAACACAGACCAACGCCGCCGGACAACAACAAACCATCGTTACAGCTGAATCGCCCAAGGATGTTATTCAACAGTTTTTACCAGCACGCAAACGTAAACCACGTGTAAAGAAGATGACACGTAAGTATTTAACAATAAATTTTAAAAAGTAATTGCAATTAATAATAAAACTTGCTGTCCTTTAGCCAATGCACCCAAGATAGCTAAAGTTGAAAGCATGGAAACCATTATATCTACACCGACAACCTCTCATCCCTCTGGAAGCTCTGTTCAACAAACTCAACAATTACAACAAAGCATTGAAAATGGTAACGAAACTCAAATTATTACGTCAACACCGCATATCAAAACTGAAGTAACCAAAGTGGAGACAATTGTGACCATGGATCCGAATATGAGCGCTGTAACTTCTGGTAATGCCCCTGGTGATGTTTCGCCTATACAAGGAGTGAAAAGTGGCAAACGTGTTAAAACTCCAGGATCAGACAGTAAGTATCTACTCAATAATGAACATAAAAAAAATTGTGAACCATTTTGTATTATAATATATTATTACTTATTATATATGTATCATTTGCATATATTACAAAAATACTATTATTTTAGAAATTGGATTTTAATGGGATCTTAAAAAGTGTTGGATATATTCAATCTTTGTTTCAATTCTTACTTTAATTGTCAATGAAATCGCAGATCCGAATAATCTCATAAATTGGTTTTTCTAAATCAAGCTTATTGCAAAAAGAAACTTGATGTTAAAACATTGATTTAATAAAAAATTCATTCTAATATTAATTTATAGAATTTAATATGTTTATGTTATTCAAAGTTGATGGCACATTTTTTCTTTCACAGTAAGTTAGGAATATTAAATATATTTTCAATATGGTCACGTAGTTTCAAGAGAAGGAAACATAACTTATAACTGAAACGTTTACGATTTTAGTATTTTCGATCTAAATTTTTATTTCCAAAAGGCTATAACCTAAGTAATCCAAACAATATTTTGTTTTTACTATTATATATTACGAATGTGTTTACAATTACATATGTAATTATATACATATATATCTCATCATTATTTAATATATTTTTTTCTGTTCAGAACCTCGCTCACGCTCACAATCGGAACAACCCGCTACTTGCCCCATCTGTTATGCTGTTATTCGTCAATCACGAAACTTGCGTCGTCACTTGGAACTAAGACATTTTGCTAAACCTGGCGTCAAGAAAGAAAAAAAAAGTAAGTCCGGTAATGATACAGTGCCTGTTATCGATTCAGGTGCAGAGCATACAATAATTGCGTCGAGCACATTGGCGGGAGCAACAACTACAGGTACACCCATACTGGTAGATCCTTCCAATGTACATGTTGCCGTTGAAACACCAGGCGGTCACATTACAACTCTGAAGCAGGAACCGAATTCAGGAGGTGGTGTGCAAAATGTCATACAAATTGTTAGTGAGGAAGTATTTGGGGCATAGTTAACTCAAAAGCCCATGACTTAGACGCAAATTCTCGTGTGCAAAAGTGCAAATGCAAATAGAAAATTGTAACTGCATTCCTTCTACAGTAATACAGTGACACGTGTACATAAAATATCGCAACATTTCATACATGTATTAAGATTCTTTATATATTTCTTTTATATAATTTTATATCTCCAATACACTTTCTTGTACATTTACAATGTACAAAGTACAGTGCGACCTTTTATATAGAATTTTAAGAAACTTACAACAGTCGTTCGTTGTAAACGATATATTTAATATATAAATTGATATGTAGAATTTTAAAATATAAAAACTTAATAATTTAACACGATAGAGGTTCATTGTAAGGGCCAACACTGTACATAATTTAAATAACTGCACACATTTTCTATATTTTTCTTTTTGTCTTAATATATTGTCAATTTTTTGTGCAATTTTTTGCATGTTTTATATGTTTTTATTTTATCGAAATGTACTATATATATATACAAACAACAATATTAGTCTATAGAACTTCTTATAATCTCGTTTTAATTAAAAGAAAAAATTTTATTTTTTATTTTGAATAAAGTGGACATGAAATCAAAACAATTACATTGAGTTTCCATTTATGATTTTAATTTAATATAATTTTTGTATGCTGTAGTTTAGATAATTTAATTTTATTCAAATTTAATATAGTACAAATTACTTTTGTGTTCTATGATTTGATTATAAATAATTCCATAATGCATAATTTCAAAATGCCCATATGTATTTTATAAATTGTTATAAATATTATTTAAACGGTTGAGATCATCGAGTTTGTTTTAATGTAAATTGTATTGTTTTTCATGTCTTGCACTATTTTTTTCAATTCGAGCATAGGATTTTTAAAATCGTCACTAAAAGTGCCGTGTTTTAATATATTTTGTAAATTTCAATATTATTATGATACGAAAATATCAGAAATTACTCAAAAATCAATAAATGTGTGCAGATGTGCAATTTTCCAGTCAAGTATCGGTTTATCGAAACAGCTTTGATAATTTCATATTGATTTTATATAAATCATTTATATTTATTCTACTGTTTTGGAAACTACGAGCTCTATATAGCTTGGAAATTCGAATAGTTTTATTAATCAAAAATGAGCGTATTTTTTTAAAGAAATTCTGTGCTTAACTTCAAACGATTTGTTTGTTTCTATCCATTCAGATATATCTATATATAAAATATATAAAAACAATTCAATAAAATTGTTTTATACCTACATATGTATGTCGTTCGAAAAGAAAAAATAATATTAAACAAAAATGAATGTATTAAAATCCAATTATTTATTGTTTCTTAAATATTTTGTGGTCTTACATCTTTTATAAAAAATGAGGGACTCGAAGGGACGAAACCAAAAGATATTTTTTTAATAAAAAAAAAATTTTGATGCCGTTTTAATTTGAATTTTAAAATACTTTTTTATTGAAGTGGTTTTAGATGCAATATTATTTAGACTCTTAATGTACTGCATGTTTATTTTTTCTTGAACAATTTTAAACTACTATCATAGCATTACTAGAATGCTTATGATTAATATAACTAAGAATTTCTTTCAGGGAACTTATTAAAGTCTGCTGAAACATGAATTTCACAATCTTTCATTGTTGATCTAGGATTTATTGCACATACAATAATACAGCATTGAAGATGCCTTTGTGTGAGATGCAATCAAATGCTCAATACAATGTTTATAATTTTTATGAATAAATTTATATAAATATATACTGATTTTATAGATCCAGGTAAAAAGGTCACTACTGTTACAGGTCCAGGAACAAGTAATGCTGCAGGAACATCAACGATTACCACAACGGCGGTTAGTACGTTACCACAGGTACAATCCGTGCAATCTTTACATAACTTGCAAACAGTGCAGGTTAAGAAGGAACCAGACGCTCAAAACCAGGGACAAACCATTACCGTTACAACAACTTCTGGTGGTCAACAACAACAACAAGTGCAACAGGTTCAAGTGCAACAACAGCAACAACAACAACTACAACAGCAACACCACCAAATTATTGATCAAGCTGGCAACATAACGACAACCACAACTACCGCACAACAACCACAAGCCGGACAGCAAATTGTAACACAAACTGAAAATACAGATGGCACAACATCATTGTCAATTGCACAAGTGCAAACGTTGCAGGGTCATCAAATTTTAGGCAACATCAATCAGGTGAATATGACTGAATTTCAATCGCATTCAACGTTATGAGGATTCTACACTTTGGGCAAATATACAATATAATTCGTCCTATTTTTTACCCAACAACCCCATACATATTAATATGTTACCAACTACCAACCACTCCGCATCTTCACCTTAACCTGTTCCACACAACATGCCTAAATGTAGCAAACTAAATGTTTCAAGATGCAGTCTGTAGTCAGCCTTCTGAGTATATTCTGTGGCAATATCAATTTTGGTTCTAAGTTTCACTTATACACTGACAACAATGTACATTACTAAATGTGAGCTCAATAATATTGCTTTAGTTATAAATAAGTCTTATTATTACAAATGTATATATTAATACTACTACTACGTTTACATGTAGATATGGGCGGATGAAATAATATTTTAGTTGGTTAGTTTCCAGAAAAGGTATATTAAAGAAATGCAGGTTAAAAAATATTTGCGGAGCAAACCATATTTCAGCAATTTTATTTTTGCGATTTCATTGTAATGTTGAAATAAAACATATTGGCAAATATTTTGGAGCAACCATTTTAGCGAACGTTTATATGATAATGAATTTGTCTGTTCATAGGTGTTTGTATTAATTCACTCTCTGCGTACATTAATTCAGAACCGAATGTTGAAATCTAATGTAAACGTAGTATTGTATATTTTTTTAATACTTTTAATATTTTTAAATTTTGTGCAATTTTTAATTTATATATTTTTTATTTAACGTTTAAGCCTTTTAGTTAATATTTAATGGTTTTTAGAATTTCATAAGCGAAAGCGGTACCAGGTACTTTAAATTTTTTCGTAGCATACAAATTTGAATTAATTATAATATTTTGTGGTAGTGCCTCATGCGTAATTTATGTATATGCGTGTATAGTTAATTTATTGGTGCATATTTACTTTTTCAAAATTATATAACTGCCTTATGTAATATTAAATTATTTGTATATGGACCTTATAATTTTTTCACATATGTTTTCAATTTTAATTCATAATTATGAAGAAAGTGCTATCAGTTTTAACATATTTCTAATCAGATTTATTTATAGTAGTTTTTATTTTTATTTATATAATATATATAATGTTTGCAATAATTTGATTTTTTTTGTAATACGTATATATACTTAATTGTTCTATTTAAATAATTTCGTTGACATCATTATATTTTGTAGTTTAACAATTGTTAAAATCTTTATTTGTTTATATTTTTTTAGCAGAAAGTGTACTTTAAAAATTTATTTTCAATTTAATTAAATTGATCACTTTTGAATATAAAATATATAATCTGAAAATTTTCCTTAGTCTGTAGGCTTGAAAATTAAATTAAATAAAATCCATGGCATAGAAAGTTGAAGTGAAACGGTTTAAAGTATATTATATATATTTAATATTTCTTTCCGTTTTACTAGTGTGTTTTAAGTCTGTTCTTTACGAACTGTATAAACAGCATTAGTAATTTCAATTTCAATTTCAAATTTAAATTTATTAAACGTTTTTAAAATCGGGTTTATTTTTTTTTTCAATACGGTTCAGGCAATTTTTGGAGCATATTTGATACACTTGGATTTTGGCAAAAGCTGTTAGTGGCAAGCAAACATACATACATATGTATATGTGAGATTATATATACTTATAATTATATATAAAGATAATTTCTTATCAGAATTGTGCGCGAATTGCATACAGAGTTCAGCACAACATAGCAAACAGTTTTGAAATGGGTTCATAGAATGACGTCAATATATTTATGTGATTTGTACAAATCTATTAATTCTACATATGTACATATGTTTCTGAAATTCATGAACTCAAATTTTACTTTTAGATTTTTGTTGTATGTTCGATGAAATCGATTGTTTTCAAAAGTAAGTCGTATATGTCGAATGAATAGTATGCACTAAATTCGTCCGTTCATAATTTTTTTTTGTAAGATTGCCTTTCAAAATAAATTTATAAACATAATTATTTTAAACTCACTTAGTTGATTTTTTTCGGTACACTTTTTATTTTATTTAAAAATATTTAATTTCTTTATGTGGTTTCAACACTGATGCTAGCATATTAATTATTTACTGGTTTTTATGTTTATATAAATATTTGAATTATTTTCATATGTATTCTAAAGCAATTTTTTCTCTTCATTGTTTTATAATTTAAGTAAATACAACCAAATATCGTTATTACATTTTAAATTTTTTATATAGCTTAATAAAATAATTACAAAATTGAAAAAATATACTAACACTTTTTTATTTCTTTGGGTATTTTAGTTCTTTTTTTATATTTTCAATTCTTTATTCTTTTGCCTATGGTTTGTATGAATATAATATGTGCTATGAAATCTTCTTTTCAAATTATTAAATAATTATTATTATATTAATTTAATACTATTTTCTATACCTTTACTTTTGAATCTCCTGGGCATGAAATATGTATTGTGTAGCAATTCATTTTTTACATATTATTTTTTTAGATACTGCTTACTCAAACTGAAGCTTTTGACATAATTACATACGCTTACGAGTATATATTAATGTAGTTTATGTTTATAGGCAAATAATTTAAAAAACATGCTAATTTAAATGAATTTTCAGTCATATTGCAAAAAAGCAATGTAAATTTACAAACGAAAATGGAATATTTACATTTTACTTTAATTTACATAGCAGGCGAATATTGAATATATATGTTTAAATCTTGAACACTACACCCAGTTTGATTTCTTCAATTAAAAAAGGGAAAAAATAAAGACTGTCAGTCGTCATCTATTTTAAAATAAAATTTCAAATTCATTAGCTAAGTTTTAGTCTACCTTATTGGTTGGAAGCATCGGTGCTTTGCAAAAAATATGAACATCAAACAAGAAAAACTGGGGCAAAATATTAAATTTTATTGCCTTCGTTTCTACTTGTTTAGTTCTATTTTCCTAGGTTTGAGAATTAGAGCTTTCTGAAGTTTTGCAACACATGAAAGAAATAAAAACATTATCTACACCATCTTGAAAATGTCTTGGGTCCTGATCACCTTATCAGCATTTTTTGTAGATTAAAATTGTTTGTCTCAAAATTCATGCAATGAAAGTTGAGACAAACAATTTACTTGAAAATAAGTAAATTATCTCATCTGAATCATTTTCATGTCAGCATTTGTGTTTCCAAAAAAATAATACCTTGATGATGGAAAATTACTATATCGTTCTTTTTATCTACATATATCATGTTTTCGGTTAATATCTTTTATTAAAGAATTGTAACTAATTCGCATATTTCATTTTAATAACAAAACCATTAATTAAGCAATTTATTTTTGTTTCTCTCTTTTTCTTTTTTATACTCGCTGCCTCGAATCTCGCCATCTAACAAAATACCAAATAAAATTATACATAAACTTACCAAATTTATAATAATAACAAATGAACATAACTAAATAAACACGTTAAAAAAATTTAGGGCAACAATAAAAATATTTTGGTAAAGAAGGTTTTCATTTTGAAAGGAGGTAATAATACGTAATGATGAGCCAACGATATGATCGGAGGCGACGAAGGAGGAGGGGGCGGAGTTAATGGGACTGGAGGCGCACTAGTACGGTCTGCTGCCAGCCGACGTGCAAGTAGCAGCGGTGCCAGCGGATCTAATGCAGCAACAACAACATTAGGACCGCATCGTCGCATATTACGTGGCCATACTGCACAAACGACAAGTGGTGAGCGTGTACTTTTGATTAATTATGTCTCACCAAATTCATCGGCTGCAAGCTCGCCTACATCCACGTCCAACACAATAGAGACAATTAGTCCAACAACATCCCGCAGAATCCTCCAAACAAGAGCGCCAAATGAAACTGACATGCATTGCGCATTGCCAGTTACATTTGCTGGCCTCAGTTCTGAGGTTACAGTAACGCTAAGACGCTTTAAATCGTCCACCGGTCATATTGTAACAGATAATGAAATGATAACAGGCACCGAACTTTTAGAAACATCTGCTGTCAATATTGCACGATCATCGCCGCCACCTTTAGTTTTTACACATTCGCATGAATTACGTCAAGAAACTCTCGATTTGCGTGAAACTGATTTACAACATCAACAACATCAAGAACATCAACAACATAAACGACATCTACAACACGAAGGACAACAACAACAACAAGAAGATGAACATGAAGAAGAACAGGAACGTGAAGAAGAACGTGAAGAAGATCCGGAGGAAGAACGTGAAGATGAACATGGAGAAGAACATGAAGAAGAAAATGAAGAAAATGAAGAACAAGAAGAAGAAACCGACGAAGAACAAGAAGAAGAAGAACAAGAAGAACAAGAAGAACAAGAAGAACAAGAAGAACAAGAACAAGAAGAGCAACAAGAAGAAGAAGAAGAAGAACAACAACAGCAAGAAGAGCAACAAGAAGAACAAGAAGAAGAACAAGAAGAAGAAGAAGATGAAGAAGGAGAAGAAGGAGAAGAACAAGAACAAGAAGAAGAACAAGAACAAGAAGAAGAAGAAGAAGAAGAAGAAGAGGAGGAACAAGAAGAAGACAACGAAGAAGAAGAAACCGACGAAGAGCAAGAGGAAGAGGAAGAACAAGAAGAAGTGCAAATACAAATACGAGAAGAAGAGGATGAAGTACAAAGAGAACAAGTACAACTTCAAATGCAAGAAGAACTAGAAAAACAAGAAGAAGAACAAGGAGAACTGGAACAAGATAATGAAGAACATCTTGATGAACAGCTCCATGAACGTCTTCAAGAGCAACTTCACGACCATCTTCATGAACAACTTCAAGAACACATGCGAGAACACCTTCAAGAACATATTCAAGAACAACTACAAGAAGAACTTCAAACACAATTTCAAGATCAACTTCAAGAACAACATCTACAGCAACACCAACTTCAGCTTCAAACTCAGGAGCAACAAATTGTATTACATCAGGATAATCAATTGATGGAATTTCAGAATGCAGAAGATATAGCAGAACATCATTTACAACAGTTGCACGATCAACAGGTTTGTGTTAGAGATTCACAGGACGACGAGGTTTATCTAAATTGAGTAAGTTTGCAAAATTACACGAAAACATAACAAAACAGTTAGAAAGTATTATGGAAATTAATAAAAAAAAAAATTCAGAAAAAGATCAATATAAAAAAATCAAAATGCATATATCAAATTTGCAGATACAAAATTTAAATAGTAATCTTTTATGTCATTCCAAAGTTAGATGACTCAAACTCGAATATTTTAAAGTAATACAAAAATGAAATAGAATCGTAGTATTTCATTTCCTAGAATTTGATGCAGTTAACTAAAAATTTAATTTTAATCAAAATTTAGTTTCAGAGAAGAAAAATTGTAAACCTTGGTTTTTTTACCCTTTTGCACTTTAATATAGAATTATAGGATTTTCTACCGCTACCATTGTGTATTGAACAAGGGACCTACTATTTATAGTCCGAAACACTGAATTATTACACAGTGTATTTGGTAATAATTAATCTAGCTAGAAGTCCTAGGCAAGATATGACCCCCGCGGGTATTGAAACGCGAACCTTCTATGTGTAAGTTCAGTGCATTAAACACTGCGCTATGATGACCATTAAACCTCGATTATTGCACCAAAAATGAAAGGAATCAACGAGAGTCGAGAGAAGCGCAAAATTAAACATAGCACAATTCCCAATTTTATTTAAATTTAATAAATTAAAACCTTTTGGCTGATACAATATATTGTTTCGAAGTTGTAAGATGTAAATCGAAGTGCAAAGTATGCTTATTTGTTGAATGATTTTTCTCTGAATTTTTTTTTTATATAAACATAAAAATTTTATACACAAAGAAAATAATTTCTAAGGTACAATTTTTTTTATGTAAGATATAATTACCCAGACCAAAAACAGGAAAGAAAATACAATATCTAAGTTGAGGTTACTATTATTTAAGATATATAAATGTGTTTTCTGTTTTCTGTTTTCTGTTTTTGTTTTTATTTTTCAATTTTTATAAACTTAGCCACTGTTTTAATGGTTAAATACAGTTACTTAAGTATGCAGGATTTTACCATTTAACATTTAATATATACGAATTTTCTAGTTTGAGCTATATTGTTTTGCCGGTTTTCCTAAAAACTGGAATCGATAAATAATTTCCATAATACTTTTTAAATCATTAAAGCTGCAGATTCCATTCTTCAAATAAATAAATAGTTGCTGTTATTGTTTACATATATATTAATTAAACATTTATATATACATACTTGATATATATTTATTAGAACTATTGGTTAAATTATATAGACATAAAGTTTTGAATAGAATATTTTAATGAAAATTAACATAAATAAATATATACATACATAAATAAATAATATTGATATATGATATTATCAAATTTGTGTGATTGATTTACATAAATATATAAAACAAAAAAATAAAATAATAAACATATTCATAAATAATATTCAAATATGATGATACCGCATTGCGTAAATGATTTACATAAATAAATATAAATGAATAAGTAAATACATTTTTTATTATATTTTCAATAAATTTTTAAATTATTCGAAAAATCAGCGTAGAGATTTTTATATTTTTAATTTGACTACAAAATTGGCAATATTAATACATAAATGCTCGTGTATACATTATTTTATTATATTATTTTTAATAGTATTTTTGAACTTTAAGATTACAGTTTACAGTTTACATAAATTTATGAATGTAAGTTCATTGTAGCAAATTCAAAGTTCGTTTATACAAAAACCAAAAAATTTAATAAAACTAGATTTTTCTTAAAATATCAAAATA
>JXPL01104553.1:1558-15884 GCA_001015235.1 Sphyracephala brevicornis | reverse complement strand
GCCGCAGCCACGGCAGCAGCAACTGCTGCAGTACTTGTTGAACTGCCAGCTGCAACTGCAGCCGCAGCATTAGCAGCAGCATTGGCAGCCGAATTGGCAGCAGCTTCCAAGTCTTCGACGCTGCCTCCATGACTACTACCAGCTGCATTGTTCGTTGGTGCTTGTTGTGGCTTCTTCAGTATGGGTTGTATGATTAGTTCGTCAGCTTCCTCATAGGGTGGTGGCAGTTTTGCAACATCGGCGGCGTTTGTTATTGTCAGTGAAATTCGTGATTCGCTGCGTTCGGAGCGTTCACTGCTTGAACTAGCACCGGAACTTATTGGTGGTGCAATTGTGATCGTTGTCTGTGATGGCAGATTTGCAGCTATGCCAGCTGAGTTGAGTGGTGTTAATGTTACTTTGTCGGCTTCGCTTAAGCCTGCCGCATTGCCGGTGCGTAAACTTTTTTCAATGCTTGTCATGCCGCCGCCTAAATTGAGTGGTAATCCTGCTACAAGTGCTGCAGCGGCCAGTTCATCTTTAGCGCTTGCTTGGGATGAATGGGAATCTGCACGTGAACGTTTTGATTTGTGATGATCGTCAATTATAGTCGAAGTAGCACTGCTGGCGGAGGATGTGGGTATAAGCGATATGCCTGAACCCAATCCTAACGTTTTTGTATAATAGTCCATTTGTTGTTTGAAAGCATCTTTAGCTGCAGCGTCTTGTTCACGTTGTCGTTTGGAAGCACTTGAGCTGCTTGCACCCCCTGAGGCAGATGTATTTGATAATGGTCCAGTGAGTCCAGCTAAGCTATTGGTAAGACTGGCTATTGACACTGGTCCCGTTAATGGCAAGGAACCGCCAGCAGCAGCTGCTACTGCCTGAGCTGCCATTTCAGCTAGGAAAGCTTGACTAAAATCACCAGGCATACCAGGTATTTGTGGTAACTGAGCAGCAGCAGCAGCAGCCGCGGCCGCCTTTGCTGCATTTTTGCTAGCCGATGAAGATGTTGATGCAGATTGACTGCTGCTTGAACCACCAGTAAGTGAAGGTGGTAGTTTCCCTTGTGATAGTGCTTGCAATGTTGCAAGATCTGATGGTAGCGCGCCACGGGCTAAGCTTTCCATCCATTTTTGCTGCTCTTTAGCAGCTTGTTTTTCTTGAGCTGCCTGCGCTGCGGCTGCCGCTGCAGCTGCAGAAGCCATAGAGCTGTTTGATGACCGCTTATCGCTTATATTGGAAGAGGTTGAAGCACTTGAAATTGGCGTAGGTCCCATGGAGTTAATGAGCCGCGTAGCTTGCGCTAGATCCATACCACCCATACGTACAAGTGATTCGACCAGCAGTTGATCTGGACCAGTCATCAGCAAATTCGATAGTTGTGCCATTTCAGCAGACGCCTGTGCAGCAGCGCGACTCGCAGCTGATTGTCGGCTGCCACGGGAAGTTGACTGAGAATTGGATGCGGATGACACTGTATTTTGCACATTACTCATGCTTGCCATGGCGTTCATTAAATTTGCTGCAGCAGAGGAAGTCGCAGAAGAGCGCGAGTTGCTTGATTTCGATTGCGACTGATGCGATTTAGATTGTGTGGTAGACGAAGAGCTGGCAGATGAAGTGGCGCCTCCATTTAACAAGTTATATTGTTGCGCTAATTGATCATATGCTGAACCAAGTCCACTGGAGCCATGCTTGCAATGTTGCAAGATCTGATGGTAGCGCGCCACGGGCTAAGCTTTCCATCCATTTTTGCTGCTCTTTAGCAGCTTGTTTTTCTTGAGCTGCCTGCGCTGCGGCTGCCGCTGCAGCTGCAGAAGCCATAGAGCTGTTTGATGACCGCTTATCGCTTATATTGGAAGAGGTTGAAGCACTTGAAATTGGCGTAGGTCCCATGGAGTTAATGAGCCGCGTAGCTTGCGCTAGATCCATACCACCCATACGTACAAGTGATTCGACCAGCAGTTGATCTGGACCAGTCATCAGCAAATTCGATAGTTGTGCCATTTCAGCAGACGCCTGTGCAGCAGCGCGACTCGCAGCTGATTGTCGGCTGCCACGGGAAGTTGACTGAGAATTGGATGCGGATGACACTGTATTTTGCACATTACTCATGCTTGCCATGGCGTTCATTAAATTTGCTGCAGCAGAGGAAGTCGCAGAAGAGCGCGAGTTGCTTGATTTCGATTGCGACTGATGCGATTTAGATTGTGTGGTAGACGAAGAGCTGGCAGATGAAGTGGCGCCTCCATTTAACAAGTTATATTGTTGCGCTAATTGATCATATGCTGAACCAAGTCCACTGGAGCCAAGTGAATATGGATTTAAACCGCCTAAGCCCATTGGTGGATATAATAGTGATGGATTAGGGAACAAGAATGGAAAGCCGGCAGCCAATTGTGATGCTGATGCAGCAGCAGCATTTTTACTTGAAGAGCTGCCAGAACCGCTTGGATTATTATTGGAACCACTAGCGCTGTTACCCATGGCTGCATTTACTAGATTTTGTTGTGATGAATCATTTTTATTTTTCTTGTTTGAGGAACTGTTGGATTGTGACGAATTTTTACTGTTACTATTGCCACCACCTGTGCCAGTTGCTCCACCTAAGCCACTTAGAGCGGGTCCTGCGGCAGCCATCAAGGCCGCTAATGACTGAGCGTCCATGCTTGCTAAATTGCCAAGTCCGCCCATGCCAGCAAGACTAGCAAAAAGATTCATATTGTTGAGATTACCTAGTCCAGATATATTACCCATGCCGGGCATGCCGGCAAATGGCATCGACAGCAGTGGATTTTTCGGATCAAACGCAGCCAAAGGATTTTTAGGATCAAATCCACCCAAGCCAGGTAAACTAGCCAACAGATTAGGATTGAGACCAGCCAATGAACCAAATTGCATTGCTGAATTAGCTTGATCGATAGCAGCTTGGCGTGACGATTTCTTCGACGAACCAGATGAGGAAGATGACTGCGATGAATTCTGTTGTTGTTGAGAGTGACTGCCCGATGAAGTATTGCTTGAAGTGGACGAAGGTCTACCGCCATGCGATTTGCTAGACGTTGTATAGCTCGTGTCCATGGCACTCGATTTAGGAGACGGTGCTGACATGGGATTTTGCATCTGTTCCAGCCACTTAGGATCTACTTCGTAGGTAGGATTTTCAGTCAACCTATAACAAGAAAAAAAAGGAAATTTATATTTATGTATAAAGATTATAAGCCCCGGTATATATGCTAGTAAAATATTACGTACCACTGCATTAAACGTTTCAATTGAGGAGCTTTATTGCCTGTAAGACGTTTTCCAGTTTGTTTGTTTATTACAGGCACTGGCTCCTCACCAGTAAGACCTTGTGGCCCAGCCATTGATTGCTGTTGTTGCTGATGCTGCTGGTGTTGTTGATGTTGCTGATGTTGACTGTGTGATTGCACAGATTGGGATGACGGCTTTGGCATCTGTGCAGCAGATGACTGCTGGGTAGATGAAGTATTAGTCTGTTGACGACTAGAGCGACGACTATTATTACTGCTGTTGCCTGCACCATAATCCATGCCAAGCTGTTCATTCAAAGGAGAACTCATATCGGAAAGCCATTTATTCACTTTAACATCGTGTGAATTGTATTTTGAGCTATAAGATAAAGATACAAACAAAATGTTGACATGAAGTTATACGTTTCGATGATCCAAAACGTGCTAACCTGATCTTCATAGCCTGTTCCATTTCAGCCAGCATACTTTCATATGCTTTACGCTGAGCTGGAGGCAAACATTGCATCATTTTTTGTTGTTGCTTAAGGAATGTTTGTGGATCTGTAGCCATGGTTTGTGCTAATAAAGCATTCAAACTATCCTTAGATGATAGACCACCACTCATTGTCATATTTTGAAGAGCTGATAAGCCACTGTTAGATGAAGATGGTGCTGTTGATGTAGACGGCATTGAGGAGCTACTCTTAGATTCTATAGTGACAAGAATTGTGAAAAAAAAAGAAAAATTAATAAATAATATGCGAAATATAAAAAAATTTAAATATAAAAATTTCAAGCTCAGAGACTCAAACTCACTTCCGGGCACTGTCGTAACAGTGATTGTAAACGGTTTTTGATTTTGTTGACTTTGATTAGAAACCGATGTTGACGGATTGGCAGGTGTAACTGAAACGCTCGGTGGTATTTGTGGTTTCTTCGAAGACGGCAGCGATGGATCCGGAAACGTTTTTTGTTCTTTAGCTGCTGATAAGCCCAAGACGATTTCGTCTAATTTCTTGCGCTTTTTCTCTTTACCCACGACAGGCTCTTCGATAGTCTATATACACAAAAAAAAAAAAAACCAAATTTTATATAACTCACGAACAATATAAAAGTCATTTTTTCCACTTACGCAATTGTTTTTCTTCATCAATTTGTTAAGTGTATCATCGAGTTTACTCTTACTTCCACTTGCAGCGCTCATTGATGGGAAAGCAGAGCTCAAAGCAGCGTGTATGCTCGATGTTGATGGCTTCTTAGCCATGGAGAAGTCTTGTACCTCACTTAAATCAATAGCACCAGCACTAGAAGCCGATTTAAGCATATCAGCCATATTCATTTTGGGTAAACTGTTTCAAAAAAAATAAATCCGTATAAGTAAATTAAATAAGTACGAAAAAGAAAACATGTGTTAAAAATGTATAAATTTAGCCCACCTTGATGACAAGTCCATTGGTGCACTAATTGACGGCGGTGGAGTCTTTAATGGTGGCACGGCTGGTTTGTTAAATTGTCCAGATGACTGGCGTGCTAATGCGGCATGTTGGTGCGCTGGCGGTGGTTGTAGCGCACCTAAGCTGGAAGTTGTTGCGGAAGACGATGCTGAAGTGCTACGACGAGAGGTTGAGGCACCAACAGCGACAGCCGCAGCAGCTGCTGACATTGCCTCCATGTTGGCTATTTCCGTTTCCCAGTCTTTTCCTCCCACTGCAGATACAAAAAGATATTTAAAAATTGAAAAACAATTCGTATTAATAAAATATTTATTATGAACTTACTTCCTTGAGAACTGTTGAGCAGAGCGTGCAGTTTGGCGCGCTCGGTTTCCACATCAATGGCAATATGACGTTTACGCTTTTTGCTGGAATTTCCAGTGCCACTTGTGGACGCACTAGTAGCTGGCGAGCTGCTAGGTAGACCAGGTGTTGTTGATGTCATAGACATGCCGGGCAGTAGCGTTGACAGCGAATTGGAATTACCACCAGAAGCGGCGGCTACGGCTGCAGCAACAGCTGCATTGATGCTAGCATCCAAATTGGATACAGCAGTCTTGGTGTTGTTGGCAGCAGTTGCAGCACCTGCAACTTGTTGCATCTGAGATGCTTGCAAATGCTTTGTCAAACCCTGATCGGTTGTAATTGTTATAACATCTGGAGTGGTAGAACGACGTTCGATGGTGTTCAAATGAGGTATAGCTTCATGCAAGCCAATGTTTAAATCAATGCCTTTACAGCCCGAGAATGCGGTGTAATTCTTATCAACCGGCCACTTGGCAGTCTCGACACAAGTAACGATATGTGCTATGCGCCGCTCAAGTGCAAAGTCTTTGAACCAACGTATCATGCACATCTCTAATTTTGGTTTCTCATACTTTTGCTTAACGGTTGCAGGTTGTATGACTTCCAAGTCTGGAAAGCGTGCTTTGAGTTCTGCAGCTTGTTTCTTGCACTCTTCTTCCACTGCCTTAGTCGCTGCAGCGGAATCGAAAGCTTCTTCGCTTGTTGCTTTCTTTTCGGAAACTGTTTGGATTTCTTTTTGTTTGTCTTTTTCGGCGTCGGTTTCCTTAGCTGAAGTTTCAAGGCATTTAGCTTGTGCGCTCTCTTTGGTTGGCACCTCTACTGGTTTTTCTTCGTCTGATTTTATTTCTATGATGTCATCTGATATAATTTCCATTTTCTTTTCAGGTGTAGTTGCGTCAATTGCTGTGGCTTTTTCAGCAACTGGCTTCTCTGTTAAAATATTCTCTTCGGTTGTTTTTTCAATTGATATTTCAGATTTGTCAGTACTTTTGTCTGTTTTCACTTTCTCAGCATCGTTACTCTCTGACTTTTCCGTAATAGAACTTTCTTTCATTTCTACATCTTCAATTATTGTTACATCCTTGTCCGAGTTTTCCACACTTTCGGTTGACATTTCGCTTGTCGGAACCTTTTCTTCTGCAACAGTATCAGCAGTTTCTGTTTCCTTTTCGGGCGTCATTGTCTTCTCGACTGTGCCTTCAGTTGTTTGTGATTTTTCGGTTTCCTTAACAGGAGTAGTCTCTTCGGCACTGTTCTCAGGCGACTTTTCGTCCATTGACTTTGTTGGTGTTTTTACGTCATTTTCCGCAACTAATTTTTCTTCATTTAGGTGTTGTTCTGTTGCTTCTTCGGCAGATTTGTCAGTTGTGGCAGTTTCTTTAGCGATTTCTTTCTCACTTGCATCCGGCTTGCTCTTCTTTGCCTCCGGAGGGCTGTCGTCAATATCTATTTCTATTTTGGAATCTTTTGTAGTAAGATCAGTTGAAGACTCAGCTTTTATTTCATTTTTGACTGGTGTGTACTGCTCTTTCTTGATTAGACTATCTTTAGTCAGCAGCTCATCATCCAAATCAATAATTTCGTTTTTCACTGTTGAATTCGAAGCTGCTGTTGCTGCTGCAATGGCCGCGGCTGCGGCTGCAGCTGATGCTGCGGATGCAACATTTTCGGCATTAAATGCTTCCAGTTTTATAGAACGTTGAATTTGCGCTTCTAATTCACGTATGAAACGTCTTTCCGACTCAGCAAAACTGAAATTTGGATCATTGAAAATAAATGTTTCAGAACGGTACAAGCCATGCTTGAGTACGGCGGCAATGAGTTCCTTATCATGTCGACCAATCTCCCACCAATCGGGTGTATCGGCGTTCATTATGCAGAGCTTCAAACGTTCATCCAGTTGTGGATGGCGTGCGACTTCGCGTAATTTTGATAAAAGTTCTAAACGATCTAATATTAGTTTGGCATGATCTTCAGTAATATCTTCAATGATGCCTTCAAGACCGCGTTCACTGTCATGCAGCTTAACACCCGCCTGTCGTTTGCACATTGCTATGAATACTTTGTAATAATCGCTAAGTGTTTCATCGCTCTTGCGTTCTAAATGTGCCATTTGCTTGAATTTGATCCAATCTGGAGCTAAAGATGTGCCCATTGATGTCGTTGGTTGTAAGTCAACACCGTAGCCGGTTAGCACGCGCAGAAACTCGTACTCTTCACGGCGGTTCCACTTCTTTGGAATGCTTTGTAAACGTTGGCTTTCACGTTCCTTGGCAGCTAACTCCATTTTGCCTTGACGTTCCATTTTCTGCAATTTTCGAAATTTTTGTTTTTTTTTTTTAGATTGTTTTCAATAAGTTTTATCAGTGTATATGTAAGTGTGAGTGAATCATTGATTGAGTGAGTGAGTGAGTGAGTGTGTGTGTTTTGTGTTTATAATTTAAATTTGAACTAAATTAAATGCAGTCTTGCTGCGATTGGCAATGCGATTTAATTGATTAATCAAATTGATTTAATTGAATACTCAGATTGAGCTGACTGATTAATCAGATTGATATTATAAATTTATTTATCAGATTAAACGATTTATGAAATTATGCTGCGAGTTCCTGGCAAATCTTTGGTACATAAAACTAGAATTGGAAAACATTTCTAGCTATGTGGTATCACGTTGATACGTATACACCCAAAGTTCAATTTATCAAATTTTCCGGAATTATTGTTCTTTTGTTTAGCAAACTCTCAACCCTACTAAAATTCGCAGAATGTAAAATGTACATTTAATATAGTTCAGCAATGACTTAGTACATGATCGACAATTTTCGTGTTGGTTACATTTAACTGCAATTTTTGTTTTTTGTTTATAACACGAAATATGTCGATTTTTTACAAAAATAATAAGTTAAATGTTAGTACAAAATAAGAGAAGATATAGAATTATGCTACAGGAACAATTGAAAGAATTAATATCAAAATTAAAATAATGATTACATAGGACAGCATAGGGTTAAGCTAGAACATACCTGCATAAGTGAAAGTATGTATAGATTAACTTAACTAACTTTCACTTACATCACCTTTTGACTAAATAAAACAATAGTTGTTATTATATATATTACAATTCAATTATAAGATTATTTTTTTGTAAATAATATACGACGTTACATCTATTAAAATGTATATTATAATAAAATTTAATTAAAAACAAAAAATCTACATGCCTTATATATACATACTTGCAAATAACAAAAATATTGTAGATAAGTTTAAGTAGGTAGTAACAATTCAAGATAAGTAACAATTTTAATAAAATTTTTATTTTTAGAATGAATCATTATATGATTTCAAATAAAATTGATTATCTTATCACTATGGTAGACTAAAGCCATATATATTCGTAAAAAACTGAAGTAGCGATGCACAGATAATAATATGATAATGATAAATTTACGGATTTATGCAGCATGTAATGTGTATGATATGAAAATTTGATTCGGACTGAACACAAAATTGATGCCAACAATTGCAAACAAATTGGAAGTTGGAATCTGCAGTTCAGTCGCAACGGCGAGAAGTTGGGGAAGTACCGCTGCTAGACAGTGAATTGTAAGCAACGAACTACATATAAATAGATGCAGCGATAAAGCAAAGCAATTGCTAATAGGATAAGACGCACATGCTAGGCAGTGGCTTTACGTTTCACTAGTTGTTATGAGTTACAAATTATAGAGGGCTTACGTTTCACTAGTTGTTAAGATATAAAAATGCTAGAGCATAAGTACATAAACATAATATACAAATTTGAGATGTGACAGTTGAAGATTTGATTTGCATCATCTTTTATGCATAGGATTGAACATGTCTGCTAACTAGCACAGTTGCTACAGTGAGCAAGCCTGTGACAGCAGAGCCCAGAGTTAGCTTAGTCTTTTCCGAAAATATTTAGTCTACTGCCAGAACACATTAATAATGTTATCTTTACAGTAGATTAATATTTAAAGATTTTCGGTAGTTATAGTTAGGTGCTGTTTCGTAATAAGTTCAACAAAAATGGTGCGCAGAGAATAACAAGAACATGTAATCACAGGCATATTATTGGCCGAACCAAGAAAGATGTTACTGTTGCTCTGGGTGGGTTTGACGGTAAACGAGGCAAAGCGAAGTATATGCTGTCTAGCTTGAAGCCGGGAAGCTTGACATCTAGACTCTCATGTTACAGCGGGCAACTATAACTTGAAAGTAGTCAAGGAGTTTACATACTTTGGCACCATCGTTAAATGCAACAACGTTGTCAGTCATGAAATAAAGAGAAGAATAGCAATTACTAATAGGTGCTACTATGTGCGCAGTAAGCAATTAGGTTGTAGAGCACTCTCCCGATCGATAAACTGGCACTCTACAATACGCTCATTCTACCTATGCTTCTTTATGGCGCTAAGGCATGGTTGATATTGCAAACAGACACCGCCGCACTTGGGGTGCAACGAGAGTAAAGTTCTTCACAAAATCTTCGGTTCTGTACGACTTGGCGACGACTACCGCATTCGAGTTAACCGTGAGCTGTATGAGCTCTACGCCGACATTGACTTAGTTCAACGTATAACTATTCAGCGACTACGCTGGCTGAATCATTTTCATAGTATGGATGTAGAAGCTGCGACGAAAAAGGTATTTGAAGCGATAGCCGAGGGTCGAATATGAAGAGGGAGACCGTGACTCACATGGATAGACCAAGCTGAGCAAGCACGAGTTGTTATGGCCACCTAAGTAAGTAAGTAATCACAGCCAGTAGCATAGCACACTCAGCTTTGGAAATACATACAATACAGTGGAAACTCTCTAGTGCGGACACTCACCGTCAGTCAATTTCTCTCCGCTGAAGCGAGTTGTCCGGTGGTTTTAAGCTGTTCCGAAGAACAATAAATAATACAAATTTTGGTTCAAGCTAAAGTGTGCGTACATTAGGGTTGTCCATTAGTAGAGTTTTAATTGCATTTATATTAATTTATTGAAAAAGCATATTAGCATTATATTGTTTGACAGGTACATAGATTGCCGGTATGCACACAATTTGTTTTAACAAAATTGAAACAAATTACAAATATTCCAAAGTTTTGGTACACATCAAAGTAAATCCCTTTGAGCACTAATTAGTGTTAACTTCTCAACATTTTGCTACATTTACATAAAAGCAACTTTAACAACAAAATTTGCTTATCCTTTTAATTAGTTGCATGCCGGTGTATGTGAGCAACTATGTATTTGGTACGAGATACACTTACTTGTTTAAAATTTTAGAACAACAATAGATTTTAGTCTCACCCAATTAAAAAGCAATTGTATCTAAATTTTAATATATTGAAATGGTTTTAAATAATTAATTTACAATGCTAACATTTATACTAATAGCGAATTCGTAAAAATTATGCCAAATGCCAAGGCTAACAACAGAGTACAGAACTAATTATGACGTAGAAATATTTTAATTAAAAATATTTTTTCAAATCATTTATCTTGTATGCATACAAAATGAAATTAATTCTTATTTATATAAAAACAATATATATACATATATATGTATGTCTGTATATTAATACACTAACTGTGTAATATGGAGGGGAGGGTTTGAGAGGACAATGTAAAGTTTCTGATTGCATTCAACTTGTGAATGCCAGTACGATCTTTGTCCTTCTCTTTCCAAGTTGACACACAGCCTCCACGTGGCCCCCTCCGGATGTCTGTCTAGTACCCACTGGACAGGTAACTAATGTGTGCAGCGTGTCCCCCAGGACATTAAATTCGGGTTACACGTAGGGTTTGGCACCCACTGTATAAAACGGAGCTGCCAATGAAAAGGAAAACAGCCTCTAGGCTGTTAGCCCAGGCCGAAACCCGACGCCGGGTTGTCATGGCCATATAAGTAAGTAAGTAAGTAACTGTGTAATATGTGCAAAATTTTATTATAAAAAGTAAGTGTGTTTTAATAATAATTGTTATCAGTACTACTAAATTGCACGCATGAAAGAGTTTAGTTTTGTAATATATTGACAAAATGCATGTCGAAGTAATTAAAGCAGTATAATATACATAATTGATAAATGCAATAAAGTAAACAAATCAATAAAAAGATAGCTTAGTATGTGTTCTGGCCAAACACATGCATATTAGGGTTTCGCAGTTGACTTTAAAATTTTTAAAAGATACTTTAGCAATCGAAGGGTTTTATAAAGCCAGAAATTAGAGCAACAAACAACATAAGAAGGCATAGACAAACAGAAAGATAAATATACAAACAAAGAAGAAGCACGATTTTTAGACATTAGACACACAGAAGCACAAATATATATACGAGTATTTTATACATACATATCTCTCTTGTAATTCCTTTGAAGTCTTAAGCACTCCACTCAACTACAATATCATCACATTCAAAATGCGAAAACTAGGAACCCCATTTCTAAAATGTGTGTCCTCTTCCCTAACATATAGAAAACTTAATCACTAAAAAACTAAAATCGAATTATAAAAAGTTTAGTATACAATGTCTCTCAGTCGTCTTCCCTACTCCCTATATCCAACACTATCTACTTCTTTAGTTATACCTTAATTTTAATTATGATTTAGCGCAAAATTCAGAGAAAAAAAAATCTAAAGCCTTCATAAAAATCAATTTTCACAAATGTTATCAATGACATTTTATAATATAAAATTGAAAATATATTTCGTACAATATACGATTACTCATACGAAGTTTGTAAAAGTTTGAATGTATGTATGTACTCGTATTCATAATCTTCAGTTACATTTTATTTGATATTATTATAAATTGAATGTTAATAATAGAATCTAGAAAGTCGTTTAGTTAGACCAAACAGTACATGTTTATCAAAAAAATAAACATACATATGTATGTATATAAGTTTAGTTACATATGTATAATATATGCTTACATAGGACTTTACATAAATATTTTGAATTATACAAAATAGATCAAGTATAAATTAAACTTTTTAGAAACCTACCCCCTTTGTATTTATTTATGTATATATATAGTTTTTAACAAGCAAAATTTTGTAATTCAATGGTACCTTAAATGAACTAAAAAATATAAATATATAAACAAATAAAAACTTTTGGCGCTTTTTTGTGGATTTTTCAAATATAATAGTTATACAGTTATATTATATTTAATGTACAATAATAATTATAAGAATGAAAGTACAAATAAAAGTAAAATCGTTCATAACTTTAAATTACTATTTATGGTTCGATGGACGACAATATATAAAAAAAAATGTTTCAAAAATGGTCTTTCCTAATTTCTTAGCATGAAGCAACAAACTTTCGAACCAAAATTATATCACATATCAAAAACATTTTTTTGTATTTAAGCAGGAAAATGTGAGAAAAGCTTCCAATTGGAAACCTAAGGGCAGTAGACGAAGGGGCGACCAGCCGAAGACAAGTGCAAATGAAGTGCGAACTATGGCGCTATGTTTCTAAATGAAATAACAGTAAATAATAATAATATTGAACCTACAGTACCTTGATATGCAATGATCATTCTTAACTTAGCATGAAGCAACAAATTTTTGAATCAAAATATGACAATAGTCATAAATAATACCCAAACCCAAAAATCTTTTAATGCATATAAGTAAGTACGATATATTAAACCCAGAAGGATAAATGAGAGAAAAGTAAACGTTTGGAAACTTAAAGGCAGTAGACGAAGAGGCGACCAGTAGCACAACAAGGCGACGGAAAGTGGCTAATGAAGTGCGAACTGACAGTATGTGACGGCACGAAGTCAAAGATTATGTTTTTAGATAAGTTTAGATTTAAGGAATTTTGTTACGGCGCTATATTTCTTAACGAAATAACAGAACATAATAATCATTATAATAAAATTGAACCTACATGTTGCAATTTATTTTTTTTATGTAGCAAGCATACATAATTTTTTTTTTTGGCACTTGTATTTGAAGATCACTATATTCTTATGTGTTGGTAGTAGCAGATCCAATATCCGACACCTTACAAGATAAAGCTACATTACATTTTGATTTTATTTCAGCAATATATTGTGCATGTCATTGGATTCTTCTGCCTCTTTCTCAGGTCATTAAGGCCATTTTGATACCACAAAAAGAACGAAGAATTTCGAAAAAATTTGAAACATGTCAAAATAAAAAAACTCAAAGCCGACATGAGATATGAACAAACACATGGCTTTTGTTACCGCAGCAACGAACAAAGCTGCCAATGCAGCTGAGTAAATAATATTTTTATAATTTGTTTGAGTACAATTTTCTTACGTTCTTGATTTCTAATTGATTTGATTTTTAATTGATTTCGGCTTTTTTTTTTTTAAATCCCTAAAGATAAGGTTAAGGAATATATGTACATATGTAAGCATTAATAGATGTACATATTTAAAATTAAAAAAAAAGAGCTTTAATACTGTTTTGTTTTTGAGAACAAAAAATAATTGTAATAAATAAAGATTTTATATTTTCATAAATCTTCATACTCAAATAGTTAAACATGAGAGGATTAAATACTAAAAATAAAAAAATTTCANCATGTGCATCGGTGCTAAGAAAAAAATTGCATATAATTATGTGCAGCGCCCACAACGCCCACAACAAGGGGTACTCAACCTATATAGCAACATAAAAGTTAACATTTCATCTCATGCAAATGAAGCCGCGCACACAAATACAAAAATGCTAGCACAATTATATCGGTTTTGATATGTAAATATGTGTATGTATGCATGTACATATGTGTAAAAATTATATAAATTATAAAAATTAAAAAATATTTTATAATATTAATTTTACAGATTTTGGTGTTTTTCGAAATTTATACAAAACTTCCCTCATTAATTGAAAATATTCGCAAAAACCAAAAGCAGCGACCGAAAAGCAAAGCAAACTTAAAAAATTGTATATTTTAAAGGATATAAAAAAACAACAAAAAACAACAACAGAAAACAAAAACCGAGTGGAATGGTANTACACCCCTAATTTCTTATACGAAATAAATACTCAAATGAATCCTGTGAGACCAATTGCACGTTTTATGTGTGTTAACTGAATAGAAAGGGGACAGACAGGACAGAACGAAACAGAACCAAACTGAACTGAACAGAACAGACACGACACCAACAACAAACAAACACACCACACTTAACTAAGCAGCAGTAGCAGCAGCAGCAGGAGCAAGAGCAAAAGCAGGAGCAGTAACAGGGAGTAAGTATGTGTTGTGTGTTGTTTTTAGTGGCGG
>JXPL01104182.1:1962-14782 GCA_001015235.1 Sphyracephala brevicornis | reverse complement strand
TATAGAATTCTAGCCCGATTTATGTAATAGTTGACTGCGGAGTTCTGCTGAAGTTTCCCGCTCCATCTGCTACTCGTACCCTTAGTTTCTCAGCGATTGACTTTGGAAACTAAAGACATTCCAAGCAGTAAGAACTTATTGTGAAAAGGCGGATCGTCGTTATTGTACGGTGAAGTAGATAGCCCAGCCTTTATCAATCACAATTATCAATATATTTGCGTACTGTTTAATCAAAGAAAAACCATNTTATAGAATTCTAGCCCGATTTATGTAATAGTAGCTGTTGCTGCAAAGTACCATGTTTCGTTTAGAAGCAAACCCTCAGATGTGTTCTCATGGAAGTTAATTTATCCAACTGAGTAAACTGTTAGACCTTACATTGACTGTTATTATAGTCTTCACAGTGCATTTTATAGAAAATAACGATGACATCAGAATTTGCGGAAGGTTACCGTCAGTTGGATATGTTATTTTCCCGAGGGTTTTCAGTGCTTCACTGCTTGATTATTTTTATGTGGTAAGTCCTGGTTTTGGTACTTCCCCAACCTCAACCTAATATCCAAGAGATTAGACAGCATGGATACACAAATCGCACTTTAGCCATCGATTGCCAGAGTCATTAGACACTATTTTTTTAGTCTTTGTTAAATGTCTGATTTATGCATTCTAAAAACTGGGCGATATGAGAACCAACATTAAATACACCATTTATCATATTCGACGCAATTTGTGTAATTAAAATAAATTTAACGGAATCAGTTTTAGAAATGTAGCTGAATATAAAACTGAACGATATTGCGTTTCATCAATAAAAGCCTACAACTTCAAAAAATTAAACAATTTTGGTCAATCCGAATAATTGGCCTCTGGATCATAACCCTAGCACTTGCTTGATAATGATATTAAACTTGAGTTGTGCGTTGAGTTTGGTACCCTCCAGTTAAAAGTTATCAGCCAGCAAATGACGATAAAGATTCTAAAAAGAAAAATTAAATAGGACCACGATTTCGAATTTTTTAATATAAACCTAATTTGGGCGGATGTCCGATAGATGAAAAGAATTTTGTGGGTAAGAATTCTTGCTGTACAGAACATTCGGCATAAAACATATTGAAAAATTCGGTTGGAGGAGGGAACGTGTGGATACACTGAGTCAGAAAACACAAGGAATGTAAATGTTAATTTTTTTTATATTAAGAATTAAGTACATGATGTACTGAAAATGTAATTTAATTGGGAATAACAGCTATTTTGAGCCTAACGCTAATGAAGACAATTTAATGACAAGAGGAAAAAAAACTGCCAAATCCATATTGACTCTGGATCATATAAAAGGAGAAAATTATTGCTTATAATATATAATGAACTCCAACAATAAAAAATTATACTACTTACCTCGAGTCGTCTTGGTATAGCTACTGCCTCCTGTTTGGCAAGAAATTGAAAAGTGGATAAAGCCAACGTATTTTGTTCAATTTGTTCATATGTATCCTGCAACTGTTTGATAAGAGCTTGTGCGCGTGCCTGGTAACCGCCAGTAAGTATTTTCAATTTTTTTTCATTTTTACCGCAACGTTTCGCTTCCTTTGCCATATGTCTGCGATTTTGTTCTAAACGTTTTTCTGCCGATTCCAAACGATCCTTTTTGCTCGCTAAATTGGCACGTGTAAAACGATTTTGTGATGGCAAATATAGAACTTGTCCCAGACATTCTTGCCATACTTGAGAATACACATCCATCGGCAACTCACCATGACCCATGCCTTCTTTAACAATTTCCATTTCATCAGCCAACAATTTTTTGGCATGTTCCAACTCAAGCTTTGATACTTCTTCATACGGATTCGATTTAAAGTAATTTTGTAATTGATCCATTTTGTTCTGTGATTGACCTAGAACGGGATCCTTTACTGAATCGTATAGTAGCATTGTAATCATTTCGTGTTTTATAAGTTCTTCGGCCTTTTGTAAGTCGGTGAGGTTTTGTTTTTCCGATTGCGGGCGTAGAATTTTAGTATTCACTTCAGTGGGACGTGGTAGGTCTCTTTGTATGGCTTGTGAACGTTTTTCCAATTCACGTTGACGTTTTGCCTTTTGTTCAGCAATTATGCGCGCATCAACATCAGCTTGATCTTCGACTATTGCTTCTTGATGTGTTTCATTTTGGTCGCCATCATCGTTTTCGGGCACGACTATTTCATAGTCATTTCGTGGCGTGGGCAAAGTGGCTAAACCTTCTTTCAGTGTGGTTTTCAATTGCTTTTGGTAATTTTTATATAATGCTGGTGTTTCAGTAACACTTAAGCTATCTTCCGGGTTAATACTAAGTTTATCTCGCACGAACGTTGGTGTTTGTACAATTGCACCACGCGGTGTTTTGCCAACTGGTACAAGAGCAGAAGACATCGGTGTTGCAAAGCCACCTGGCGTAGCAGATTCACCACCACGCTGAGTTCTGTAAATTTATATATGTTTACATTTTTACATTATAATTTTATAAGTATAATTTCATCTACCTGAAAGGCGTTGCAATAACGGTATTAGGTGTAGCTACAGTTCCTGCCTTCGGCAGTGCGCCAGAGAAGTCGGATTCATGCAGAGGTGTATTAATACCACCCTTAAGAGGTGTGTCAACATGTGTAAGTGCCATCATATTTTGTGCTTCCTGCATTATGCGATCAGTATATGGCGCTGGGGTACGAGGTGTGGCAGTCACCTGAGGTGTAATAGAATAGTCTGCCAGTAACGCATCATTAGCTTCGATACCACTTTCACCAGCAATTTCTTTTGCCAATTCGCTGGCACGACCCATTTTCACCACTTGCTGCAGTTCCATATCCGATATTTGCGGCTGAGGCAAAACCAATTTTGAACGTTTGCGTTCTGGTTCCATATTTTGTAGCATGGCCATTGGCATTTCATTCTCTTTACGTTGTTTTAATTTATGTTTGTCTTTTTTGCGTTCTCGTTCTTCTTTTTCAGAACGCAACTCTCCATCAAGATCTTGCTGTCTCATCTTATTGAAATCGGGTCCGAATTTGTCGACATTTTCTTCAGATGTGTCATAAAAGCCTGGCGCTGGGCGCTTTTCGAATGGTATTTCAGCATTATAATCAATACCTTTGATGCGTCTACGATTACCACTACCAATACCTGCTGCGCGTAACTCTCGACGTTTTTGCAATGCTGCTAAACGGCGTGCCTCTTCCAATTGTTTCTCGCGTGCTTTGCGTTTCGCTTTCTTACCTTGTGTATTTGCGAGACGTGCACGTGCCTCAGAAAGCATTTCCAGTTCTAATACAAAATAAAAATAGAAATTTTTTTTTAATATAAAAAAAAACAATATTATACCGTCTTCATCCATATCTCTGGGATCTGGTCTTGCTGGTTTTGTTTCGGGATTTGGATCAATTTCACCTGGTTTAAGTTTACGTGGATCATCGGCAGCATCGTCACCATCTTCTTTACGTTGAGCTTGATCACTGCATAGTCAAGACAATATATTTTTTAAATTCATTATTTAATACCAACCATACTTACAGTAAATGTTCATAGCGCTCCAAGCATTGTGCAGCAGTACGACCAATAATCGGTGCAATTGTACGCCACTGAGTTGGCATCAGTTTTGCTAAATGTAGCAGTTTTTCATCCTCCTCGCGCGACCATTCCGTCTTTTTAATGCTAGGATCCAGCCACTCATACCAACGTGCCTTACATTGTTTTGCCGATTTGCGGTGTAATAATGAAGCAATACGAGACCATTGATTTTTGCCATATTTCATTACCGCCGCCTTAAGAATTTCATCCTGCAAAAAAAAATATGTTTATTGAATATGCCGGCTTTACTTTTTCACACCATCAAAAATATACTTACTTCGGTGTTGCGCCAGACGCCACCTTTAATCATAATTCGTGGCATCTTGGATGTTTTATTTTATTAATTGTAATACAAAAATTATTGAATTAATATATGACTTTTATACTTTTTCTCAACAATCAAAATCTTTCCAATCACGAATTGGGCACCAACAACCTGACATTTGCAAGTCAAACAGTGTAGGAAAACGTACAAATTTATTTCGTTGATACTTATAACGATTTTTACACAAAGCCCATATGATGTTACAACCCAACTGCAGAAATTTTGTGTATTATATAGCTACTGTATGATGAGAGTTTATATATATGAATTATTTATATATGGCAACAAACTAATATTTTATGCAAATTGGATTTTTATGTTTATTCATAAAAATTCACACAAAATTAAATAGAACAACTAATATCTATGTATGATATAAGAGAATTTGGTTACAACTATAAGTAACTATAACTAATAATTTAGAATCAATCATTACAATATCTTAAACAAAATGAATTTACATTCATAAGTTCATATATATATATATCATCTTTTATATTATTGTTACAAAAAGGTAGCATTTTGTATAATATTATGATAACATTAATTAATAATAAGCTTATGCGTAATATTTTAATATAAATTATATCTCTTGCTTTTATATATTTTATTTGTTATGGGTCTTCAAATAAAAGATTTCGATTGTAATTTTGAAATAGATATGTCAATAATATTGTCCAATATTTTTAGTCTTTCATGCATGTTACATTGTGTATAGGCTTCCTTCAAAATAAACAGAACTTATAAAAAGGGCGCCACCAAAACAAAATTTTGCAAATCCAACATAATAGGAAATAATTTTCTGAACAGACTTTAATAATATATAAAAAAAAGCATATAAAAGCGTACATAAACTATTGAAAAATGGCAGATAATTTAACTGCAGAGGAAATTAAACGGCGTAATTTACCATGGATTGAAAAGTATCGACCAACAACATTTAAGGAAATAGTAGGCAATGAAGAAACAGTAGCACGACTTTCTGTTTTTGCATCCCAAGGAAATGCTCCTAATATTATTATAGCGGTAATATAGCAATATATTTTTATTATACATCCAATTTTTAATTTAAAATACTGTCTTTTAGGGACCACCTGGTGTTGGTAAAACCACAACTATACAGTGTCTGGCACGCATATTGCTTGGCGACAGTTATAAAGAAGCTGTGCTGGAACTAAATGCTTCAAATGAACGTGGTATAGACGTTGTGCGCAATAAAATTAAAATGTTTGCTCAGCAAAAAGTGACACTTCCACGTGGAAGACACAAAATTGTTATATTAGATGAAGCAGACAGCATGACAGAAGGAGCACAACAAGCACTACGCCGCACTATGGAAATTTACAGTAATACAACACGTTTCGCCTTAGCTTGTAATACAAGTGAGAAAATAATAGAACCTATACAGTCACGGTGTGCTATGTTGCGCTATTCTAAACTGTCGGATGCACAGTTGTTGGCAAAACTAATTGAAGTATGCCAACTAGAGGAGTTAACTTATGATGAAGAAGGCCTGGAAGCTATTGTATTTACAGCACAAGGTGATATGCGACAAGGTTTAAATAATCTGCAGTCGACCGCACAAGGTTTCGGCAAAATTACAGGACCTAATGTGTTTAAAGTTTGTGATGAGCCTCATCCAATGTTAATACAAGATATGTTGCAGCATTGCGCAAAAAATGATATACATAAAGCATACAAAATACTAGCAAAACTGTGGCGTCTGGGCTATGCCGCTGAGGACATCATTGGTAATATATTTCGTGTCTGCAAACGGCTTAACATAGATGAGCTGATGAAATTGAATTTTATACGAGAAATTGGTGTAACACACATGAAAGTTGTTGACGGTTTGAACTCGTTTCTGCAATTAACCGGCTTGCTTGCAAAACTTTGTGAAATCGCTGATGCACACTGATATGCATTTGTTTTACCAATTTATTTTCATTTATATGAATATTTTAATGTTATTAAAATAAATAAAATTCCATAAGATCTAAAGTTCATTTATTTATGAGTTCGATTTCGGATTCATTGGTTGCAGCAATGATAGAACTTGGGAAGTTATAGTTAAAACCAATTACTAAAAACAAAACATATACAAATGTTTGGTTAGATTAAGTTTAGAAAAACTTAATCGCATAAAATAAAAGATTTTTTAAATCATAATTATTGATTGCATTCTACTTATTGAGTGAGTTATTATTGAGTTAATTGTAATAAGTCCTATATAATAATCATAAACATATACATATAAAATATAAATCTTAGAGTTTTGAAGAAGCGTATATGTACTTATNAATATAAATCTTAGAGTTTTGAAGAGGCGTATATGTACTTATTTTATATTACGATATATGTGACTTCAACGATTCATTTATTTTAAGAAAGAAAATTCTTTATATTAATAATATAAATAATTAAATAGCTCATCAGCTGAATGATTGACTGCTCAAATTAATAATATATTAATACGAAATTAATATTAAAATTAAATTATTTTATACATTTTTGATATAATTTAAATAAATTTAAATTTTATATATAATAATGCAACTTTTTCACCTTTCGCGACAATGCAATATTTAAAGAATAGTGTTGAAAAGTACATTACAAATAAAAGTATTTATAAGACAAATTCACCATATGTTGGCTATATTTTGACAGTCAAAATTTCAACAAGCGAGAAGCAGCAGTAGCTAAGTGTATATTCGGGTGTGAAAATAGTTTCTCCCATAAAAGTGAAATTCGCTTGCTAAAGTTTATAACAAATATTTCAAATTTATATATAACGGTATAAATGTCGCGTTACAATGGCCAAGGTACGGGATCATCACAAACTCAAACTTATAAACTTGTAGTGGTTGGTGGAGGAGGAGTTGGAAAGTCTGCAATAACAATACAATTTATTCAGGTAATTCAAATACGAGGGGAGGGTGTGTAATAAGGCGTAACAAGTTGCGGACAGCTGTGTTGTCGTTTTTATTATATTACCTTGCCAAAATTAATAATATTCTTAGCTAAAAACAAGCCAAATATTTTTACCTAACAACACATTTAAACTTGATCTAGAAAATCATAAATATGACGTTACTCTGCCAGGAGCATCGCTGCTTACGTCAACTCTCACTATAAGCACCACCCACGCTTCCTAAATTATATTTCTCAATTTCTATATAAAGATGCTTTAAACTAATTTGTTTCAAAAATGCTTTTAGAACCTTTCAAAATTTTTATACACTACAATCTTTAACATATGTACATATGTATGTTTATATACAAATGTATGTGTAAGTGGTTCTCCACATTATAATAGTAAACAATAGAAAATTGTTTACATACAAAGCAAGCGAAGTCTATTGCACCCCTAACTTTTCATAATGTATTATGGTCAGAATCTTAATCTTAATAAGTTTCTTCATTTAGAAAATTCAAACAAATGCTGCCTGTGTGCTGCTCCATTGTTTATTTTTAGTTATTTACGTCATCTTTGCATTGTTGAATTATATTTGTGTTTTTATAAGCATTTTCAAGGCGTTGTAGTTTTCAAATTTCGAAATATTTTTTTTTTTTTTGTGAATTTCGAAAAAGTAAACAAATTGGACAAAAATGTATGAATGTAGACATGTACATTTTTCGTATGATATAAATACATTTGTGAAAAAACATTGATAATAATTATTTTATAAAATAATTCCTAAGATATGAAATGCTAAAATGTTTTTTCGGAAATGCTATAAATTATTCTATTATTAAATATTAAATAAAATATCAAAGTATAACCCTTGATGGTTAAATTTTTTTTGGAAATTTAGTGAAAGATAAAGACTAAGATATACTATAGTTTAATGTTTGCTAAATAGAATCAGACAAAACCATTCAACTAAATTCCAGTTGTACATAACAAATACTTAAATATAATGTGAAAATATTATCTAAATTAGAAAAAAAATTTTTAGAACCAATTTTATATTTCAGAGTTATTTTGTTACCGATTACGATCCAACAATTGAAGACTCTTATACAAAACAGTGTGTAATTGACGATGTTCCTGCCAAATTGGACAGTAAGCAAATCTCATATCCGTAAATGTATATTTAATATAACATTTATACCATATTTTTTGTCTTATCATATAGTATTGGATACTGCCGGTCAAGAAGAATTCAGTGCTATGAGAGAGCAATATATGCGTTCTGGCGAGGGATTTTTGCTTGTTTTCTCATTGAATGATCATTCCAGTTTTGATGAGATACCAAAATTCCAAAGGCAAATTTTACGTGTTAAGGATCGAGATGAATTTCCTATGTTGATGGTGGGCAATAAATGCGATCTGGAACACCAACGTAGAGTCTCACTTGAAGAAGCACAAAATGTTAGTAGGAGTTTACTCATTCCGTATATTGAATGCAGTGCCAAATTGCGTATTAATGTAGATCAAGCATTTCATGAACTTGTGCGCATTGTACGGAAATTCCAAATAGCCGAAAGACCATACATGGAGGAAAGCTACAAGAAGAAAAACAAAAAGAAATGCTGCCTGTTGTAATTATACAAAACATTGTAGTGTAACAATGTTTTATTTTATGTAACTTATGCTGCCAGATACTCCACTTAAAAATACAATGCCAGTGATACGTCAATTTAAATTTTATGAATGTTCAGTGTAGCAAACAGTAAATATGTATATATTCTGCCAAGTAGGAATATGCAAATTTGACAAAAGTGGCAATGAACTCATTTAAACAATTAATTCTACTCAAAGTAATGCATAAAATAATTAAATAAGCAAATTATACTGTACAAATATTTAGAAAAGAGTAGCCACCCTGGTCACTTAAGGACTTACATATTAATTTATGTATACCAACGAAAAACTTCGAATAAAACAAAAAAGTGAAATGTTAAAACATATAATAATTATATAATTAAAGACTAACAAAACGCACAGTAATACACCAATTAATGTTAGAAATTTTAATAAATTGCATAAATTTACAAGTTATTTTAACAATCATATATATATTCTCAATGTTTAAATTGCAAATAATTTATTCAAAATTATAAGTAAAAGTAATTAAATTACATTATAAAATTACATGTTATTATGCCAAAAGAAATTATATATATTTTTTAATTATTTTTATAATGCATATTTGTAATTTGTTCAAAACTACAAATTAAAAAAATAACAAATCGAGTGCCTGAAGGAGAATTGCATTACATGCACTAATGCACAATATTATTATGAAAACATACACCAATTATATGTTGTAATTTTGCTTCACATTTTTATTATAGAACTTTGAAATAATAAATGGAATAGTTCATATATATAAGTGTGTATATATATATACTTATTTTTATGTATAAAAATAATGTTATTAACTGCTTCGAAATATTAAAATTTTTGTTTGTCATTTCGATATTAAATAAATTCTAATTTTTGTAAACTAAAAATGAAAGTGTTTCAGTTTCAAAACTATGTTATATCTGATGGTGGATGGAATCTTATTGTTTTTTCAAGTCAATAATAAAAATCTTTGAGGTTTTAAGCTTAAGGGCTTAGTAGTTTGTATCCATTCACATTTTAATTGATTTCGGCATTTGATATCGACGACATAAAATTAAATTCTTCAAATGCAAGAGAAACAACAACTAATATAAAATTGACTATGTTTTCATCGGTTCATGGTTTCTGTGTAGATATCATAAAATAGATTATACAAAACCATCAATTTAAATACAAATATCTCTTAATAATAGGTTGTTTAAAAATATAATTGTTTTTTTATCTACAAACCATATCAATTTTCAACCCTGGAATAAGTAGGGCCATCTTGTGTCTTGCATTTGATTCACATTGTGCTGATTATAGTACTGATTGTTATATTGAAGGAGGTATAGTAAGAGCTATTTTTCTCTTCTATTAAAAATGTTATGAAATGGAACCAAAGTTATGTTTTTCAAATTCGTTATCCATTGAGTTCAAGTAAGGCTGATAGATTCTTAAACAATAAACTATGTTAAATATAAGTTATGGTAAGTATAAAGTGGGGACTTCGCTAAGAAACCAGAGACACAATTTATTGCAATAAAGGAATATATGTATGACAAGAAGCCAGTTTCGTTTTTGAAGTGTGAAATAAAACTTATTGTTTTTATACATAAACAAACTTTAATCAATTATTGAATTTCGATTTTTTCGTTGACTTGCCATCCTTCTGGTAATTTTATGATTCCGAGTTCATAGAACTTCTGGTATGGTATTCTTCTGNACTTCTGGTATTTATCAGAAAAGAACCGAACCCGATTTTAGATAACCATTAGTGAAACTTCGAAATAAATGGTAATGAGATGTGCAATTTTTTTTTTTTTCTTTTAATGTTTCATCTAGTTTTTTATTTGTTAACAAGTAATATCTGAATTGATCCTTTGGGTTATTTGATACTGCTCAAAACAACACCTTTTTAATCACAGCAAATTGACAATCCAGCTTTTGATATGATTTACACTGGATCAGCATGCTTGAACCATAGTCGTTATTGATGTATGTTATAGAATTCAATGATGATTTGTTACTAAATAAGTATCGATTTCATAGTATTTGAGATGCACATCCCAAATATTGATTCGTTATATTAAATAAATTTATTTTATTTCAAGGGAACTTATATTCAAATCAAAAATTTTTAACGACTCTAAGTTATATTAAGTGACTTTTAATTTTTAAGTGTGATATTTAACCTATCTAAAATCTTTAGATCTTAAAATCAGATTTATGACGTCTTAATTTATTGGTGACTTTTAGTTAGTCATCAACTTCGATCAGTACGATGTACACTTTTGATTGAAAAATTTTAAACTTGTTAAACTTTCCAATTGTATTTGTTCTATCCAGTGAAGAATGTATGTTTATTTTTAATATATATTAAAATTGAAATGAAATCGACAAATTTATAAATTATATAAAACAAATATTTTCTAACACCAAGGTTTAACCAGTACCTTTGAGGCAATAATGATGACTGTAACTTTTCAGAGACAAAGAGCAGGAATCAAAAAGACTATAAAAATAATATCTTATTGCTAGCTTATATGCATATATATTATCTTTGGGCCTTAGTTTTTGAGACTTGTTGAGTGACTCAAACCCTTCGATTTCCTTGCTTTTTTCATACATAAAGGACAATCGTTACACCCATTGTTAAAAAAAATTTGAAAAGCTTATGACTTCCGACTTTATTTGAATTGACTGTCAATATAGATTGGCCAAACTTTATCGAACTAAGCACTTTACAGATTGCAAAAATATTAATTTAAATTTCCATTTAAATTTAGTGTGACAGAATTGAAATACTGCTGAATACTCAAATGCATTTTCTATTTTATTGAAATTGATTTTTTGTTTGTTTTTTTGTTCTAAAAAAAGAATTCAATAAAAGATTGGAAAAATTGACATTTCTATTTTTTTCGTAATACAAGGAAACCCTTCAAGTGCTAAATTAATTACTAGATACGAACCATGTCGTATGCTGTGCCACAAGTGTGACAATATAAAAGGATGCATTTGCTGACAGTAGTAAGTAAATTTGAAAATGTCTTCAACTCGTAAACTTCTTGCTGCTGTCGCAATCTTTATGCTATTGGCATGTGTCAAAAGCCAGGTTTGTTACGAATAATTTAAACTGTGATATAAACTTAGAAGTTGATTTATTTTTAATTAAATAATAAAAATATTTACAGCTAACATTTTCACCCAACTGGGGTAAACGTACTGTGGGCGTTACTGGTAGCGGCGGAGGCAATGGCGGTAGCTCATTCTTTGAACCACAACCTGGCAATTGTAAGACATCGAACGAAATGCTTTTGGAAATCTTCCGTTTTGTACAGGTAAGCAATCCTCAAATAATGTCCTCATAATTATTATTTTTGTTATATTTAATTTTCAGTCTGAAGCTCAACTCTTTTTGGATTGCAAACATGGCGAATAAATAGTTTATAAGTATATTATGCAGCATATTTTATTTATACTTTATTTATTACGCATATAGAAAAAACGATATTGTCTGCATTAGTTTTAGAGGAATTGTACTATAAACTATTTCATTTAAATAACAAATCAATATATATTAACTGAATTGCAAATTAAAAAATTGCTGAGTTTTTACTTATTAGAACTTGTCATTCTGGGAGCAAAACTTTGTAATGTTCAAAATGATATACATGGATAGCATATGTTTGTAATAATACTCCTGTTATTTAATAGAATCATTGTTGCTTGGAATATGTTCCTGTCTTCAAAATTGCTAAAAGAAAACATGTATATGCACTACGGCAATGTAATTTTTTTATAGAACTAAGCAGCTTCATTTCATTGACACAGAGAGAATTGGGATTTTTATAAATAAACTTCTTTCGATTATTACGATAATCAATTATCAGATATACTGATATTAGTCAGACTATTTGGAAACTGAACGAATGCAATATTAATATCCAGGCATATGAATATTGCTATTAAAACCAAATAAATTGTTCATAAATTTATTCAACCTTTTTACAATTAAGTTCGTATATAAAATTAGTTAATTCTGTGCCACGTCAATTGTACAATTGGTATAAAACTATAAATGTTATATACATATGTGTATTATATTATATATAAAATAGTTTTGACTCCGAAAGTAATGAACTATCTAGTTAGTCTACATTTTTAATGAATTTTCAATGTCAATGCTAATTTTCACAAAAAAGTGATATTATTTAATTAAATTTAAAATTACTTTTGTGGCATAAAAATGAATGTGTAGAAAATTTAATAAATGAAACTTGATTGAACTAAGTGTGTGATTCATACAGAAATACCCGTAGGATAATTTATTGGTCATTATATAT
>JXPL01103917.1:1804-12081 GCA_001015235.1 Sphyracephala brevicornis | reverse complement strand
TTTTTTTTTTGTAAAACTTGTGAAAACATGAAAAACACATGAAATTCATATTAAACAATAAAAATTACCTTTGCTAACATGGGAGGAGAGGACGCTTCAACAAAAGGACATTGACGTCATGGAGTGCCATATGGGACACTCAAATTACGTCTATGTATGTAATAAAATTATGAAGAAACTAATGTACACAACAAGGAAAATGCTTGGAATATTGTAAAAATAAAATTAAGTACGCCATTTACCATTCAATTGTACATACAGACATACATAAGTATGTATTACACCCATACATAACTAAATGTGCGTATCTTTATAAAAGTAGATAAGAGAGTTGAGCAAGATATTGTAGTAGTACAGAAGTAAGAATGTATAGGCATATGTATGTATGTATGTATATTTACTAATACATTTCATGGTAAAAACTATGAAAGTTATGAAAATTTTATTAAGTTATGAACACATTTGTACAATTTGTATGCAAATTATGACAAAAATAAAATTAGGAGAAAACGTGTCGAAACATGAAAATAATAACTTTCAGTAGTGCTAAAAAGATATATTGATTTGTTTGAAGTGAATAACCAAATTTTATAGCAGAAGTGGCATTCAAAAATCGTATTTACTACACTAGCATAATGATTCCTGTGATATTAAATATCAGTACAATGGGTAACTGCATAGGAAGAGCTGATTAATTAGCACTAAATAGTGCAGAATGTCTCAAAAAGTTGTGCGTAATATTGTATGTACATACAAATATACACTGACAAAAATCTCAATTTTATTCTCTACACATACAACACAGTCTCAAGTGTAAATAATATATGTATCTTGTTGGCACTAATATGTAACGTTTGAAAATAAAATTTTTGTTTGTTTTTTTAGAGCAAAACTAATAATTTTAATGTAATATTCAAAAGTTAAAAACGAATTGCGTAATTCACAATAAAAAAATCAAACCTCATAAATTTCAACTTTTTTAATTTGTTTGTTTTAATTGCATTAATTTTTATATGTTTGGTCAACGTAAAAGTAAAACAAGTGCGCCCTTTGCTTCTTTTTGTTGTTTTTGCTGTTTATGCTGTTTTTGTTGCTTTTGTGTTATTGTTGTTGTTGTTTTCGTAAGTTACGTACATGTATTATGCAAAATAAATTGCTATTAATTTTTCACTTTACATGAACAAACACACATATTTAAACAGTTAAAGTGACCTTTACCGGAAAAAAAGAAAAAACCAAATATAAACCGCCATTTGCCATACATATGATGTACATTTGGAGTTGCTACCATGCACCATGACCACATGACTACACGACTGTTACCAACATCNGACCACATGACTACACGACTGTTACCAACATCATGTACACCATCATCGGCGTCAGCATCAGCATCAGCATCAGCACCAGCATCACCAACACCATCGTCCTCACGTCATGCTCATCAGCGTACAACTTTACTACCTAAAGTGAATGCAATTTTTCAATTTGATATGTTGAAAGTCCATCGTGCTGCTTTAACTTTGTGCTTCTTGTTGTTGTTGTGGTTGTTGCTGCATTTACAACACAAACAATTCAACTTGAATGTGGTGAAAAAGTTTAAAGTTGTTGATAAACGTTCATAACGACGACAACAACAACAACAACAACAATAACAACAAGCACAGTAAAAATGTTGAATCGCAGAGCCAGTATAACAACAACAACAAAAGCAATAGCAAATATTTAATTGTTGCAGTTTTTAAATGTTTGAGCAGAGGCATCGGGCATCGAGTGCTGCTGTAAGCCAACTTTCAATAGGTAAAAGCAACAACAAGAATATGGGTAAAAAATAAATAATGTCGAAAAAACGGTGCAAAGTAAAAATGGCAAAAAGTTTGCCAATAATTTATGAGCTTCCATTTCGACAGCAATTATGTGTGTTGACCTTTTAAACTGTAGACGCATCGCAATAGATATGCTTGTTAAGTACTGTAATATTAAGCCACCATTTTACATGTGCCGCCATTGTGGAGTACTGAAGCAAATGGCAGTACATGCTTTGCGTTTGTGTTTGTGTGTGTTTGCATGAAATTCTACGTGGTTGGTGCCGTCAACAGCAGTCAATCCTCAACAGCTGAAGAAAGTAAATGATTTGGTTGGAATTGCGGCAACAGTGGAGTTAAGGCCAGCATTAATTGTTTTTTTGTTTGTTGTTACAACCTGTTTTTCTTTCCTGTTTAATTTTTGTATGTGTGAGAACCGGCAACCAAGCTAACTANAACCTGTTTTTCTTTCCTGTTTAATTTTTGTATGTGTGCGAACCGACAACCAAGCTAACTTCAGCCTAAATAAAAAATGGAAGCCGCTGCATTTAAAATGTAATAAAGTATGTAGGTTGACAGGTATTTAATAGTATACATTTGTATATTGTTTATGTATGTATGTACATAAACATAATACGAGTATAATGCTAATATGGCGATTAATCGGTACTTAAGGGGAATCAAGTTTCATTCAGTTATCATGTGTGCATACATTTGTATTTATGAAATTAATTAATTGTTTATTTGTAAACACCACTACTGCTGCATTACTATATATGCCATATGTGTAGTTATGTACATGCTTTATGTGCCATAAATATATATGCGTATTTATGAGAATGTTAAATTTATTGCAATTGCAATTAATCTGTAAAAATTGGTTTGTTTATTTTCATTCGCCATTCAAACTATAATTAATTGTTTTCACACATAATAATTTAAGGATTTTAATGCATAATTTTTGTAACGTTTTGTTGACTTAAACATAAAATAAATAAGCAATATGTAAACTGTTACAAATTATTTATAATTATGCAGAAAAGTGAGAGTACAGCGACAGCGCGGTGGTGACAACGTGTAAAAATGTTTTATGACTTATTTAAGTGTTCAGCATGTAAATATCTCAAATGACAGCAAAATATTTTAATAGTTTTTGAATGAAGGTCAATTACTATAAATTTGCATTGCTGGAGTTAATGAGTTAAAGTTGGCACCAGCATTAGTAGTTAGGTTGTGATTCCAGCGCTAGTCGGAATGTTTCTTCAGCAACAATGGCGTTATGCGTTCAATTAAACCTACTTCATGGCAAAACAAATATTAACAATTCTTTCAAAGTTTTTCAAAAATAGATTAAAGCCACAAAGTTAAGTTTAAAATGATTTCTATTTCTTTATTTCTATTTTATTATTTTATTATTTTGAGTAGGAAAGTAAAAACACTGGCACCTATGCAAAACTTTTTTATGAGCACTTCAAAAAAAGTTAGACTCAGACTAGCTGAATGGCAGAATTGCTTGGCTGAGTGCTGTTGGCAGGGACAGGAAGCAGGGAGCAGTAAAATTTTGGTTGCTTCCAGCGGCAATATATGTAAACAATATTAACATTTCTTCGTACGCTTGAACCACCCCACCAAGCGCACTTACTCGCCTGTGTACGCATGTGTGTTTGCTCGAAAAGTGGCCACATATTTCGATATTAGTTTTTTAGATAACAACGAAGTGTGGAGTACTGCTGAAACCGTGGCAAGGTACCTACAACACCAGCAATATGAGCAGTTATGTACACAAAAGCTTTTTGTTGTTGTTTTCAGTTTTGTATTTGTTTTGATTTTGATTTTTAGTGCGCTGGCAAATGTTATATGGTCGGTCAAGCCAGCAGTGGCAGTTGATGTTGTTGTTGCAGCAAGAAAGGCAATTTCAGCGCGCACACACACACATGCCGAAATGACCAACAACAAACATGCTTAAGGTAACAATCACAGTTTTTTATGATTATGCAGCGAAATAAGCACAAGAGAGCATAAAAAAGGAAATGAAAAAATCGCATATGAATTTATTAGTTTTTGTGTCTGGCAATAGCCTGGTCACCCCACAAGGTAGCGCAAGCACGCGGTGGGGCAGCAAAGTTGCAATAATGTTAGCAGCTTACACTTCATATGTGTGTACAATATGTATGTTGTTGTTGTTGTTATTGAAGAAGCAAAAGTAAATTATAATTTATGGCCGAGAGTAGCGATAAAGTAGTCAGTGGCACCTTTAATAGCCTTCAGCTAGTCAGTCAGCAAGCCATCTTGCGGAAAGGGTGTTGTCTCAGCTTCATTTTGTTATTTACGCATGTACGCTACACATGTGGTAACATAGTAAATGCTCTAATACGAGACGCCATTGCTACCACCGTCACACTACGTCTTCCACTACCACTACGACTACGACTACGACTACTACACTACCATCACCTTCTTTCTTATCAACGGCAGAGAAATATTAAAAAATGAAGAAAAACAACTCAAGTTTTTTGTTGCTTCTTTGGTTTTCTTTTTATTTTTCATGCTATTCTTATAGGCTCCCTACCGTTGTGCGTGTGCGTACGCGTGTGTGTGCGGCTTATCAGTTTTATAGAAAAAATTTATTTCCACCTTATCAAATGTTCTTTATTATAAAGTGTATTTAATATTGTTATTTTTTATATTTTCCTTTTTGTTTTTGTTGTTGTTCTGCCTCAACACAATTGGGAGTTATGAGCAGAACTGACAAGCACTGACTTAATGACTTTGCTCGACAGTCAGACAGAGAGACAGTTAGGCAGCAAGGCAGCAAGGCAGCAAGACTGACGTGAACTGCACTGTAGGGGTAAGTACAGGGTACACATACGGCAAGGAAGAAAATTGCTACAGGCCTGTGGTATTTTGTCCCCTGATAATACTTTTTTAGTAATTCATTTTTTTATGCACTGAGTGTACGCCTACGTTCTAATAAACCTAATATATGTTTGTATGTATATGACGGCGTGTTAGTGTATGTGTTCGCATATTACTATTATCGCTCTTGTTGTTGCTGCTGATAATATGACGGTGTTGTTATAATATTTTATTATGCGAGGTTTATTATTTTTGTTGTGATAAAAGTCAAAGCGTATCTTTGCAGTATGACCAATAGTTTTGTTGGGTGTTACTTCTCAATTTCGAAAAAAAATGAAATATTGTATATATTAATATAACGATTTGTTGTATAGAATGTGAGTAGTGGCGGTAAGTTTTATAACGAGTTTTAAAAATATTTTTCTACTGAACATATTTCGTTTTTCAAACTTCGAGTCTGCACTAAATACATAAATAAATTTTTTCGAAATTCGAACAGCAAACATCGAAGACATATCTTTATTAGTACACAGAATTATTGTGGAAATTAGCCCTACTCGTCCAATCCGCGCGGTTTACATGTTTTTAGGGCATTTNGTACACAGAATTATTGTGGAAATTAGCCCTACTCGTCCAATCCGCGCGGTTTACAAAAAAGAACAAAATATAAAAAATAATGAAATTGTTACATAAATAAAATTGTTTTATTTAAACTTAAACCACAACACTGAAGAAAAAACGACAACTATGCTCTCGCGTCTTCCTTTCGACTTTCGCAATCAGTTGGAACTTCAATCAAACGCTCAAGTGGCAATTTATTAAAACATGAATTTTTATCTGAATTGCTTCTTGCCAAGACTTCCATTTCCATTTCCATATTCCTCTATTTTTTATGTTGTTCAATGCTTTTGAGGTATTTTTCTCAAAACAAAGCAGTTTCTTTGTTCCATTTCGTAGGCTGACTGCGATCGTACAACGATCGTCGCTCAGTTCATACACTTAGAGAAATTTGCGGCAGTGCTGCTGTTATTAATCAAGTGCTAACAACCTTTTAGCTCAAAAAGATTTTTACACAAATCCAGAAAATAATGTTTACTAACCAATTCGTGTGTAAGCCACTGAAGACGGCTTGCTGTCTTGTAGAATTCAAGCATGACGCAGTTCTTGAGCGCTCATATGCAAGTTAATGAAAAGTATTGTCAGATACATTTTTTATTTTATTTTTTTATTAATGTTTAATTTTTGAACTTCAACTTGTAGTTATCAAAATATACATAAAATTATTCATATCTATAAATAGACACACATACATATGTACGAGTACATTATGGCAGTTGGAACCACTGAAGCACTTTGTGGTTCGACTTTAATTATAATTTTTACCAAGAAACATATTTATACCCTGTAGGTAATTTAGTGGCTTGGAATAGAAGAGCATAAAAAATGAATTCCACAATATGTGAAATGAGTCGTACTCACAATTGAACAGCAGAAATTCATAATTATTAAATTTTCAGTTTATTTCGGTTTTGCTTCCAATTACGCTTGCGTCTGTGGTTCAAATATTAAAAATAAATAAATTCTGCGGCCACAACGTGACTCAGGAACGACACACTCGTTAGAATCTACGAACTCGCACATGAACGAACAATCCAATCAATCAGTGCGTGTGTTGATTGTGGTTTTGAAGTTATCAAGCGTTAAAATGAACTTCAGCACTTCTCAAAACATAAAAAACAAATAAAATTGACTCATGTTTCATTTCACCAACAACAATGTAAGTCCTTTGTTGCTCAAGACATTAAAATTCCATAAAGCAGATATGCGCGTATCGCCGCCAATGGCGGGGAAAGAACTTTTAATTTAACGTGTCATTTGCACTTGAGGCAATTTGGAATTTCGAAAAATTTAAATGCTCAGTGGAGTTAAAGAAGGAGGAGAAAGCTACTTACTTGATTAGCACCACCTTGTGCTTGCGCCTGCGCGTTCGGTGAGTGCAATAGCTCATGCTTTTCGAGCTGATCGCGAGTTTGGAATGGAGCTGCGCACTGCATGCACTGGTATTGGCCAGTTGAATTGTCGCCGACTATCGAACTGGGACTGGAAGTCGAACGCGCACCGTCCAAATCATATACGTTGGTGTTGCTTCCACCGTTGTTGGACATGTGGTGGCTGGCGTGCTGATGATGCCCGTTGGTGAGTGCCAAGAGTTGACTGGTTGGCGATGTGCGGGAAGATGTGGATGATGATGACACCGATCCACCGTTGGAGCAGACGCCGTTCTGTGCTGTTTGCATGGCCAGCGCGGCCATAAATTGCACAGGGTGCAAGTTGGCTGGCAAATGCGGCGGCAATTGGTGATGATGCATGGCAGCTGCTGCTGCCGCCGCCGCTGCAGCGGCTGCGTGATGATGGTGGTGCGTGGCGAATTGTGAGCTGGCGCTGAGATCGGTTGGGGACATTCTGGGCACTGGTGGTGAGCAGGCTGTGCTTGAGACATGTGCTGGCGCTGTTGTGTTTGTTGTTGGTATCATATTGCTGCTGTGGTGAAAACTTGGCGAATGCGCTGCTGTTGTTTCGTTGTCGTCCTTGTTAATACTATTATTGTTCTTTGTTTTGTTGTTATTATTATTGTTGTTGTTGCAATTTTTGTTGTACTTCAAAGCCGCATTTGCGCTGCTGTTGCTCTCGTCATCATCGGATTCGATATTTGCATGCGCATTGCCGTAATTTTCGAAATTGAGCTTATCGTGCGGATGTTCGTTCGAAATATGATCGCGTAGTGCCTGCAATTAGAGTAATAAATATGTGATTGTAGATTTTCAGAGCTGTTAGCATGATCTGTGCACAAAATAGGTTACCTCAAAGCCGCTCACACGCACTGAACATTGCGGACATTTCACCGTGTATTCAGTATGCGGCGAGGTGGCACCAACGGACGCAGCAGGTCCATGCGAGTTTTCATCATCAGCGCTGCTGCTGCTGCTCTTGGGATTAGTTTGATGATGGTGTAAAGTGGATGCCAAAGGAACTAAATCAAAAATAGCACAATTTTAAAGATTTGTAACAAAAAAGTGCAAAAAGCCAAATAAAATTAATTTGAAAGTAATGTAGCTTAAATTAGTAGCAATCGAAATATAACGAATTCCAGCGAAAAAAATTTGTTGATGTCAATTATAGCTGAGACTCCGACTCCGACTTCGTTGATTTTAATTTTTCGGCAAAACAACAGGGATATTCACGATCTGGTGGATTTGGTTTTGCATATGCATATTTCGGTAAACGATGCCCAAATTTATTTGCACAGTACACCTTTACCTAAACAAAATACGTGAATTTGCAAATGCAACTCCATTGAAGATATATACCTAAAACCTATAGCACCTAAAACCTACAGCACCTAAAACAAACAGCTGATCACTTCAGTCAAAATTGCAATGCGGCATTTGGAATTTGAGTTGAAATTTTCATGTTGACAGTTAAAAATCAGCTCAGATCGTGAATACCCTATAACTGAAATAATAACTGAACATACAGAGTGTAAAGATTTTATACTTTATACACAAGTAATATTGAATGGTCATAGGAACTAATTTTGGTTTCAGATGCAGAATCCGTATGAAGTTTTGATAGACTGTTGATTTTTTCGTAATTTTTTATTTCGAGAGTTGTGGCTTCGCTACACCCTGTAAGGACAGAACCTCTTTGTGTTGCAACGAAGATTCAAACTTTATTTACTTCTTGATATTTTTACATTACACGCATCGGCTGTTCGTTTAAATATTTTTTCCACATTTCGCTTTAAAACGCGATGATCTCATGTTTGCCGCTCCACAACAGGTTGGGGACGAAAAAATGCTAAAAACTGAAGGCACAGACTGTAACTTTAATCAGTTAAATTTATTTCCAAATAAAAAAAAATAAAAATTGGGAAGCATGAGAAACACAAGATCTGCAGTGCGGTTGGCAGTTCAAGCACACACACATAGGCAGGCAGATACGCACAACTTTATGCTGAAGTGGCAGACTTGAATCGTTTTCGTCAGAAGAGTGTGTACGTCGATCCAAGTGAACGAAAGAAAGAGCGAAGAACGCAGCCATAAACGAAAGACAGAGAATACTGGCGGGCTGGCTGCACGGTTACAAAATGAAGTTTGCTGGCTTAACAACGTTAAATGAATCAAATGGAATGTTTGAAATCATATGCAGCGAGGTAAAGCGAAACCTTCTTGTTCCAAGCGGCGTTTCAAGTGAAGCGTCGCAATGATTTTAATTAAGAAGAACAAAGCGGAGCAACAGTGTCTTCGCAGCTGTGAAATGCCTTTGGAGAAACTGCAAATATCAATTTTAATAAAAGTCACATTAAAAAATTTAAAGCGAAACACAGAGTCGCGCTTTTTAAGTGTTGAGAGGAGTTCCAGAAAGTCAGAAAATCGTAATTGTTTTGATTGAAATCTTGATTAAGTAACCGAAATTGAAGGCAACGTCACCCATGCACCCCTTATGAGCGTGCACTCTGGATGTTTCATCTGATTGCACTTTGAGTCATTTGATCGCTACCTTAATTTACGTCAATTAATCGCTTGCAGACGAACACAAACAGACAAACACACAAACAGACAGACAGCGATGCCAATAACAAACAATAATGACAGCAACAATTTGGTGCACATGCGGGTACGCCGAGTGAGTGCATCACTTGAAGCCGAGTCAAAGTCCCCTCAATTAGATATTTTGTTTTTCGAATTTTTTTATTTTTATTTTTTATTTTTAATGCTGATCAAAATACCTTTCAGTTGAAATAATACTAAATTTGTTTCAGTGCATACATACATTCATATGCATACATATGTATGTATGCATGCGCACATTTCGCCAGGTCGGTTGGGTAAAAAGTGCTGCGGAGGTGCACATTTAGGCATTTACTTGTTATTAAAGATACTTTGCCGTTGCGCCTCGTTTGGCGTTGCATTCAACGTGCAACGTTTACAATTTCAGCATGTGAACGCATACGAACATGCATAACTACATACATACATACATATATAAATACGTGAATATTTTTCTATTGTTTGTGGTGTTACGGTTGTAAACGATTTGATGTATATGTGTGTGTGTGCATGCAGAACAGAAGTTCGTTGCACGTTTCAATTGCGCCGATTTTACAATAGGATTTGTGTGTGTGTGTGTATGTGCTGGGCATATTTTTATTAATATTAATAGTAAGAAATACATGGCACTGAAATGCGGGTAAAAGCAATTAACTTGGCTGCTGATAACTGCAGGTCTAAGGCGAGTTGAAGTTACCTCTAGCAGCGAAGACTCAGACCAAAACTTACAAAGAATCGGAATGCAAAGATGGAGTGCCAATAACATTTTCTATGTGCCACCGATATGCCAAACAAGCTAGGCAAATCCGTGCAGCTACGCCCAATTTTATTGAAATGATTTCCTACGCAACGCAAACATTTAAATTTTCTGTGCACGAAAATTGTTGAAATTAGTTTCCCCGTACAGCGGAAAGCACTTAAGTGATCAAAAATATGCGTTGATATTCGAGTCACTCAATCTGAGGAAAGTGTGACAAAGTAGCGAAATGTCAAGGCGTTTGGACGA
>JXPL01102408.1:0-10442 GCA_001015235.1 Sphyracephala brevicornis | reverse complement strand
ACAGTATAAACTACTACATATCATTATACCGCAAATCTAAGATCTTCATAACACTAAAAATCTAAGCATAAATGGAATTACCTTAAGAGTTAGCCAGAATGACATCAGTAAAAATTTGCGACAATCCTCTTGCTTATTATCAACAATAAATTTACTGTTCTCAACTAACAGTTCCAAGCTAACGTCCATATCTTGAAAACTTGCAGCTGTTTGCATTTCATGATTTGTACTTTGCGTATTGGCCAAATTCAGCATGTCCAAAATTTGGTTCGAAATGGTGTTTAATAGATTGAGTATAACAGTGCAATTTGTTGGCAGCATACTCTGATCTTGGCTTACAATTTCATTGATTATATTGATGAACCCGAATATATGATTTCTAGTTTTACATGTTAAAAGTGCATCACTTTTAAATTGCAAAAATTCTTCGTCAAGTGCTTTGTATGCAAACTCATACAAATCTGCAATTTTGAGTTTGTGCTCCATGGCGTTCCAATTTTGTATGGCCACTTTAGCATAGGCAGTTGTCAGCGCACATTCATCCACATCACAACGTCGACTAAATTCTTTGCACATACAAAATACTGGCAAATCATTATAACTTAAGTATGTCAATAACGAAACGATCAAATCCAATGCATCATCGAACCCAAGTGGATCGTCAAGCAAACTAAAGAGTTTCGTTGCTATGCGCGCATCACAAAACACTTCTCGCTCCACAAGAAATGCACCCAATTTTTGGTTATGAGCTATGCAGCAGTTTTTGGCATTTTTTTTAACAGTTTGTGCGTAAATGGATTTCAGTAGCTGTTCCAAAAGTTTCAGTGAGAAAATTTTTGGCTGATATAGTTCGCTGTTGATATCAGTTTCTATAATGTGTTGCAACTGCTGGAAAAACGTTTGAATACTAGTTTCCAATGAGCTGCCGATGTCTGCTAGCAATTTATTAAAGGTTTTCGATATGTAATTTATTATATTTGGTACTTTGCTCAAGATGGTATTACGAAATTGTGCAATCTCCACACTTTNGCTCAAGATGGTATTACGAAATTGTGCAATCTCCACACTTTTATGTTGCTTTATAAAAGCTATAATGAATTCCAGGCAATCTTCAATGGCAAAGTTGCTAAGGTTATTAACAATTAATTTGAATATTAAAAGCTGCGCATCCCTTTCGAATTTAAAACAATTTGTTATTAATTCAGTGCTTATTTTAAAAAAATGCAATTTAGAAGTATTAAATATTTGCTGAGCAAACAAACTAAATATAAGTATTAAACGAAAATTTTCAGCTTCATTTGCGGTGCTGCACCAATTTTCTAGAAAGCATACAATTTCCGTTTTCTGTTGTAAGAACTTGAAAAGCTCTTGTTTTTGTGCAACGCGTCCAAACCAGTGAGATTGAAAATTTTGCAGTTCCTTGGCGTTGCCATGTATCAAAATGTCCACGCACAGATCAATTAATTCCATTGAATTTTGGTTGCTTAATGTTTTGATAAGATATTGACTAGCTGCTAATAGGTGTCTGTAGCTCAGGCTCAAACGTACACCATTGAAAAATTGTTTGCTATCAAGGCCAGCAAACGACAAAAAATCACTTAAGCAATGTGAATTTAAAATGCAACTTAGTGTGTAGAATTTGTAGCGATTTGTCCATGGCCAAAATTCAGCAACAATTATAAAATACTTTAAAGCTACACTTTGCTGACGGCAAGCGAAAGTAAGCAACGTTAGCATTTCCTCCCGCATGCCACATTGATTGTGCTGTAAGCAATAGTAAACGTATTCCAGTGACAACTCTAGTTCTAGTTGTGGAAACTTTTTGCAGAGTAAATTTAAGGTTTTTAGAATTAACAAAATGTTGCAGGAATTTTCTTTAATTGATGTTTTCAGAGTTGCTAGAGATTTTTCACACAGTTCCACAGCATTAAGTCTTTTGCAATATTCAGTTAGAAGCATAGCGTGTAAAACATTAAAACCTTTTTCATGTTCCAACAGTTCGGTCATATGTTGAAAATGTGCATCTTTTAAATTGAATTTTTGTAATATGTGAAAATAAGAACGAAAGGCAAAATTAACAAAAATTTGGTTAACCGGCAGTTGGTCTGTAGTATATGGATTAGTTACGTTTTGTATTATTTGTGCAAGTTGCAGCATTACATTTTCAGCCTCCATGCTATCCTTTGGTAAATTCGCCAAGTCCTGCAATGCTACAATAGTAATTTTTCAAACAAAAATAAAATAATATTTTGCACGCACCTGGAAGAAGCTCTTGCCATCTTCACTTAATTCCTTGGGCAAGCCAACTATTTCGGCAGTTATTGTCATTTTTTCTTTTGTTTAATAATAATTCTATTACATATATACCAAATTCAGCAATTCTGCAAAAATATACTGAAAATTATTCATTTTAGTCGCGTGTAATTGTTTTCCGTTTTGTTGTTGTTACTGAAATGTCAATCCTACAGTGGGCACAATCTCTAAGTAACACAGCATGATCTTTATGTTTTATATTATATACATTTTAGAAAGATGAGGATAATATATATATATCTACAAAATTAATTTATATATATGTACTGAACAGTATTCCTATAACATGCAGATATGTATAAGTTTTTATGAATTTTTAACATAATTATATGAGGTTCGTATACCCCCATAATCAGTACACAAAGTATGTAAACACTCACTGGAGTTTATTGTCGCGAATGTTGCCGAAACATATTATCGTTTATGCGGAATGCTCAAAATTTTTGGGTAAGTGAAATCATTTATTGTAATCAATATGAAATGCTGCATCTAATCAATAAATTAATTGTATTACATTATTAATTAATTAATTTCAAGCATGTATAAGTCAGTCGATTATAAAAATTGTTTTTATGCATGTATTATTACCCCATGCATACAAATTACACAAATTCAAAAATGTTTGTTCAAATTCTGTGTTATTACACAGCTGCATATTTTCTCCTCATCTCTTTTCTATTTCGGCTTTATATTCTCAATTCTTCTTGCTTGCTTTTCATAAACAAAATGGAGACGTCGAAATCGCAACTAACATTAGCGACGCAGCAAGAAAAAATATCACATTACACGTAAATAAAAATTTAAATTAGTGAAATTTGTATAAAAATACACAAAATTGTTTCTATGTTGGGATATAATTTGCAGATACTTAAAGGAATTTCGCGTTGAACAGTGTCAATCATTTCTGCAGCACAAATGCAATCAGCATCGTCCATTTATTTGCTTCAATTGGCATTTTCAAAACCAACGTCGGCGTCGTCCATTAAGAAAGCGGGATGGAACTTTTAATTACAGTGCTGACAATTATTGTACAAAATATGATGAAACTACCGGGATCTGCCCAGACGGGGATGAGTAAGTATTTACAAATGTATCAAATAAGTGAAAATCGGAGCACACAAGATGTATCTACTCCCCCATACGTCAATCCTAATTCAACAAAAGTTTTTTGCGTTGTTTCTTATTAATTTTATGTATTCCTTACCGTTCTTTATTGTTGCTTTTTGCAGTATTTTCGTATTGTTTTTCTATACTGATTGTTTTGTTTTCTGTTTTGATTGTGTTTCGTTGGGGTTTGTTTGCCTTTAAGTTTCACTTTTGCTTACTGTGATACCGAAATGTATACAAACAAAAACAAACGAAAATGACAAAATAGCAAGAAAAGGGAAAAGAAATTCAATTTGTAAATACAAAACAAAATAGAAAAAAAACAAAAATCCAACGTCAACAATAGTTTTGTTATGAAAGTAGAATAGGTTGACCAAAATAAATGCTGAATAGTTGCCATGGCAATAAAATATTACATATGGAAAATTCTTACATATGAAAACACTTGTAAACGAAAACATTACTACATTGCACTAAAATGTGTATACAGAAATTACAAAATTGTGGAGTATGGGTAGAATTTCGCCAAAAGTCATAGAGGCGCATTTACTACGTCATTATTTCTTTTGCTTGGAACTTTGTGTCCTTTGTGGGCGGCTTATTCGTAGTAAAAATGAAAGTGAAATTTTTGTGTAAATGTGAACTCTATAAATACGCACGTAAAAAGAAATTCCCGCTCAGCTCGGTAATCGGGCAGAAGATGTGTTTGTGTTTTATGCTTATGGGGGGATGGCAGAGAAATTTTACTGCTGGCCCATATCCTGCTGGAATACGAAGCAAATTTGCAAAATGTAAAATGTGTAAAAATGCCGCCACTACTGCTACAAGTGTGTGCGTCATTGTTGTTGATTTTTTTCTTTTTTTGGTTCGTTTTTTACTTTGTTGTGATCTAATTACGTGCATGGGTGTGTGTGTGTGTAGATAGCTAGACTTTTTTTGTTTTATTTTTATGTATCTATTTTCGATATAGAAAAGTGTGGGCAAGACGGCTTAAAAATAGTAAAAACTAATGCGCAATAATTTATTTTATGCTTATTTGTTATTATTTTTTATTTTGAAAACTGTTGATAAAGTAACTAATATTAGACTGACTGGGAAGAATAAAAATTCAAACATATTAATTATATTATATACATAAATCATTATTTTGTATGCTTTATTTTATGACAGCTTAATTTTAAGTCCTAATTTTATTGATCGTTAAAGCTTTGAAAGCATGCACGAAAAACAGCAAATTAAATATTTAAACAGTAAAAAGATCAGTCAGATCTATTCCTTTTCCAGGGATTTCAAGTTGGCAAATAATTTAAATTAGCTAACATTTATGCATTAAACACCTACTAATTTATAGTTGTGCACGCAATTCTGAAATAAAGTACAAAATATTCGTTTTGTTTTGTCAACTTCGTTTGATCCAGTTCTACATGAACTTTTCGTGGTCTGGTAAACAGGTATTACATGTTTTTCCATCTGCGAATTTCGTTTTATTTTCTCAATTGACTGGGACTCTAATACCCGCGTTAAATTTCGACCATTCGACGTTGATATCGAACAGTACAATGCAAATCAGCCCGCACTTCTCGGCCATCCTGGAATTTGTACTCATGTAGCTGTGTTTTCGATAGTCACGAACAACCAAGTCTTTATTGGGTTTCTTTAAAGGGTGAATTTTTAATAAGAATTGCCGGTTACTTTTAGTACAGAATTTATACATACATATGTGAAGGCACAGTGAAAACTCTCTTTTTCGGACACTCACCGAAAGTGGTGTCAGGCTAACTCCCTAGGCTGTGCTGAATTGCGATACAAAAAAAAAGAAATTTGGTTTTAATAATAGTGTTCGACTTACTGGTGTGGTTTTTAGGAGTTTCCACTGTATACATACATTCATTTAAAGCACAAAAGACTATCGGTTGTGCTGTACAATTCTTTTGGGGGTTTTGGTCCTTCGTTGTTATTATTAAACCTCCATTTAAAAACGCATTGCTTTTCAAAACTTGAATTTTTATATTTATTTAAACGATTTTTTTTACTTTTACACAGTTGTCCTTTCCTACATCGTACTGCTGGCGATACAGAGCGTCGCTATCATTTGCGTTATTACAAAACATGTATGTGTGTACATGACACTGACAGTCGAGGTTATTGTGTGAAAAATGGACATCACTGTGCTTTTGCACATGGCATAGCGGATCAGCGTCCGCCAGTGTATGATATTAAAGAATTGGAAACACTTCAAAATACAGAAAATGCTTTAGACGGAATAATTGTGCAAAATGCACTTGACAAAGAACGTAATCTAATGAATGAAGATCCTAAGTGGCAAGATTCCAATTACGTATTAGCTAATTACAAAACAGAACCATGTAAGCGTCCACCACGCTTGTGCCGGCAAGGATACGCGTGCCCACAATATCATAACAGTAAAGATAAACGTCGAAGTCCCAGAAAATTTAAATACAGGTATATTCAACAGACGAAATCTTAGTGCTGCTTTTATAATATTTATTTTTGTTTCGTTGTACAGATCTACACCTTGTCCCAATGTTAAGCACGGCGAAGAATGGGGCGAACCAGCCAATTGCGAGTCTGGCGATAATTGCCAATATTGTCATACACGCACTGAACAACAGTTTCATCCGGAAATTTACAAGTCAACCAAATGTAATGACGTACAACAGGCAGGATATTGTCCACGCAGCGTATTCTGTGCCTTTGCGCATGTTGAGCGTAAGTTTATCAAACAAAGAGCAACTCTCGAAAGACTTCTGTACAGAACTAAGCTTTTTTCCACAACCATTTTATTATTATTATTAATTTTTTAACAAAAATTTTAAGCTAATAAACTTTGAATGCTTGCGTATATATTATCAACAAATTTCATATTTAAAATTAATAAATTAGCCATTTTAGAATTAAATTTCTATAAAGTTGTTGCTGTTTTCAATTGGCACACAAAATTATATTCTTGTTACACATATTAGCTTCGGTATCCATTTGAAAACAGCTACACATTGTGCATTATCAAAACATCTGCACTTCATTATGATTATTTTATTTTTCTTTTATGTTTTCATTTTTTCTTCATTTTTAATACCAAATCCGAATGCATCAACTATATACAATGTCAACATATTAATGAAATGCATCGTTAAACCTATTTTTAAAATTTACTTAAATGGTATCACGTATCCAAAGCGTATATAATAACTGAAGAATTGCCACGTGAGCTCGATGGAATAACTACCAATATTGCTTTAAGTGATTTAATATCAAATGCTCTGCCTCCTGAATTGAAATCAAAGGAAACAAATAACAAGCCAACTGGATTGATGGCAATCGGTGATAGCGTATGTATTTAATAACGAAATATTTATTATTACATAGAAGTAATACACTTCCAAATACATTTGTAAATGCCAGTTTCCCCCCTCTATTCCCATTTAATTACATAGCTACAATTGTATAATGTTTTACATTTTATTCATTTAATGACGTTAAAATTTGTTAATCAAATCATGTGGAGCGTTTATAGACTTTTGAAATTTAAAGTCGAACATCAAATATAAATCAAATACACAAGCACATAATATGGTTTTGCAGTGTTTCCATACTCAAAGGAGCACTGTCAGAAACACTTATTTAAAAATAAGAATCAGTGCAAATATATGTTCAAACATTTCTAAAACCAATGTACATACTATGTAAAAATATTCTTTTTGCACATTTTAAAAATATTCTGTATGTGCAATTTTATCATTGGAAGAATTACCTAATAAACTGTATAGATTGTTCTACACTTTCTGGCAAATTTTTTAAACATTCAATGAAATTGACTTCAACAATGTAATAACATGTCTATATGTAATTTAAATTTAAAACTTGGGACTTTGATTTTCAAAGCCATGAAAATATATTCATAAATGTCTTCCCTACAAATTTCTCAGTTCCTGTTTAACATACTTTTGTCCCTTAACTTATTATTTGTTTAATGTTTGGTTTTATTCTCCTTTTTGTAGTTGTTGGGTATTGATGGTAATGATACGAATAGCATTTTAGTAAATGCTTTGGAAAAATCAACTAATCATAGCAAATTTATTAATTTTTCCATACCTTTGGAAAAACTTTGTGAGTATATTATTGCACAATATATATTCAAATTTAAAAGAGTTAAAAATCGCATATGGTTGTGGATAAATTGCAAAATTTTAGTTTCTTACAATGTAGATATATATTTTATATTTAATGTGTTGAAATTTAATTTTGTGTTTGCATACGAAAGCAGCTTGTACCTTAGATGATGCGCGGGAAAATTCTCTACTCACAGCCAGTTTAGCAAATTCAAGTTTAATTTCCAGATCTTCAGCGCCAATAAACATTCCCAACTCATCTTTAAATAACTCACTGAATGGTATTTGTAAACAATTGTAATTAAGCAACTTATATACATTTTTAATTTTAGATATATCATTTATAGATTTCAATTCTGGCGGATTTGTCAACATTCCTAGCAGTTCTCTTAACTACAGTCCAACAAATCATACAAATATATTTTCTGAAGCATTCAATTACAGCAGCTCCAATTCAAATAAACTTAGCAATTCCTTCTCAGCAACACAAAACGATAATATATTCTTTCCATCTCGTATAATCTCACCTGGTTTTGCGGATGGACTATCCATAAGTCCTTCAGTTAGGTAATGATTTTGCACATTTGTAACATAATAAACATTACTAATGTTTTACTCTTTTATAGAATAACAGAATTAGGTTCGATACGTGATGAAATTACTAGCAGTTCCGTAGGCAATAGTTTATTTGAAAATAGTTTAACAACAAATAAAAATGCATTTTCCTTGCATTCGCTACAAAATAATTCCGATGTTGGTCGTTTTAGCACCGAGTTAATGACAAAAAATGCACAAATTATAAAATTATCGAATCGTATCGAAGATATTACCAGGAAAGTAAGTAATCTAAAATGTATTATTTTTCTTTATGCAGTTTAGTTGAATTGACAAAAATAATTAAATTAAATGTAATTGTAATTTAATCGTAATTATAAATTATTAAAATTAAATTTTAAATTCAATATTAAATTCAATTTTAAATTCAACATTAAATTAAATTTTGTATTTTTTAAATTAAATCAAATTTTAATTAATTAAATAAATTTAAATTCTCTATGAAATGGCATTTCAACTGTAAATTATAAAAATCCAATTTTACATACTAATTTAAATTTTAAATTCAATATTAAATTAAAACACATTTTAAATTCTATAGTTTTAAGTTTAATATGAAATGAAATTTTAGAATCAAGTTTTAAATTAAAATATTAAATTAAATTTTTCAATAATAAAGTTAATTTTAAATTCATTCAATATCAAATAAAATTTAAAATTCCTATATTCAACGATAATTCAATAGTAAATTGTAAAAATTAAATTTTACATATTATCAAAACCATATACGAGTATATAGACCAAATCAACTTTATATGTTGTTCTATCATGAGATGCAAAACGCTTATTACTTTCTGTCTTATTCACTTTTAGATTAATATAATTGAACTACAACGTGACAAAGCTAAGCAGGAGGCTGTAGAATGGAGGGAACGTTTTGAGGTTACGCAAACGCAAATGAATCTCTCGACAGAATTGCGCAACTTATCCATACAAAAATTAAAACAGTTGCAGGTAAGAGCATTATATATAAAATACATATTTATGTAAACATACTTTTATNCATTATATATAAAATACATATTTATATAAACATACTTTTATTAAAGAAAATACTAATTTTTAAATGATTATTGAGAGAATGTACGGCACTATTCGAAAACATTTTTATATTTTTAAGTATGCAATTATAGTAAAAATATTTGTATTTAAGCCATTAGTATTTTAATTATAGTTTACTGAATTTAAATCGAAACACAATTTAAAAACTTTGTACATTATTTTTAGTCAAAATTACGCAGCGATTTGGAAGATGTTGAAAAAGTATTATATTTAGAAAATGCTAAAAAATGCATGAAATGTGAGGAGAATAATCGTACCATTACACTAGAACCATGTAATCATTTTATACTTTGCGATACCTGCGCTTGTTCTGTTACAGAATGTCCTTACTGTCAAGTTCCAGTTGTGACAACGCACACTTAAATGCTTTTATGAGTTGAAATGCAACTGAAAGTATGTATTCCAAACATTTGTAAATGGGGGGAATAATTAGGAACACTAAAAAATTTACATTTACAAAAATAATTAAAAATCTTAGAAATTATATAAATATATGCAAGAAGAGTTGATAAAAATTTATTTAAATAAGTAGCATATACAAAAACATATATTATGCAAAAAATAACATATTTATATTTATTAACATCATTATGTTAAATTTTAATTCATAGTTTATAGTCAAACTTCCATATTATTTGTGTTGTTCTATTTTTGGTTTGCTTATTTTAAAATTTAAATTATGCACCTAATGATTTGCTTATATTGCAATTTTTTCTTTAACGATTTTTTTTTTTACTTTACATATATTTTAATCTAATATAATAATTTATCGTCTATGTTTTAAAATACAAAATTTACTTAATAATTTTACTTTGAAGCAGTTTAAGCTTGAAAAACAAACTTGCAACGACAATGCTATTTATAAAAACTTACTTTTTATTTAGCTGAAACGTTCCAAATTATTATGTTTAATGCAATGTAGCATACTTAATTCAATTTTTTAGTTTCATTTTAGGTTTAAGATTTTGATACAAATTTTATTTAAAAAATTAAGGTCTCACTTAGAATTATAAAAAAATTCTTTTATATACAGTTGACTTCGTTTAATTAAAATACCTTTAAATATTTTTTGTAATAAGTAACGAAAGTATTTCTACCCAGTGTTTTTAAATTAAATTTAATTTATAACATGTATATACATATACACTAAAAATATAAACTGTTTTAAAAATAATTTTTGATATTATTATTAATTTTCAAGCATTAATGAAAGCT
>JXPL01102272.1:2356-14433 GCA_001015235.1 Sphyracephala brevicornis | reverse complement strand
GTGAGCCTTCAATATTTCTTAGGAATTCCAAGCGTCTTCAATACTCAAAAATGGTCTTAGCAGATACAAAATGTAAAAACACTGCCACAGGGATTGACACTTGATTACTAATATTAAGTATTAAATATAATATATTCACTAAAGTAAGTGTAAGTTGAAAAAATAAAGTTCCTAATGGTTTGAACTTTCAGTAAAGTACGGATGTTGCATAGCTTGTTCTGCACTTATTCGTTGATTTGGTCGACAAACTAATAATTTCTGCAAGAGATCACGACCTTTTGAATTAAGGCGTGGTACTATCTGACTCCATGATGTAATGGCTGGAAATGCTATAAATATAAATAAATTATATATTAAGTGCATTATTATAAAATTGTATGTATAAACTTACAAGGAAGCGCTACATAATCCGATAAATGTGAAACACCTGGCCAAGAATCTTCTGTTGGAGTGCCAAGTACGCGAAATATTTTCATTAATTGATCTAGCACATCAGATCCGGGAAAAAGTGGACGTCCTGCGTCTGCAAGTTCTGCGAAAATACATCCTGCTGACCACATGTCTATACTAGTTGTATACAATTTCGCTCCAAATAGTACATCCGGTGGCCTATACCAAAGAGTAACAACTTCGGCTGAGTAACACTTAACTGGAATCCCGAAAGCTCTAGCCAAGCCTGTTGGGAAAAAAGGTAAGATTATTAAAAACGCATATAGACACATGATAATAGAAATTTTGAAGATTCAATACTGTAGTTTTAGATACTCATAATTACTCTCAAAATGTTATAGTGTATTTCGAATGTGTATGGATTGTGATTGGTGTTCGAAATTCACTAAAAATGTTGAATCTGCTATTGTAACGTTAGTGATCTTTTTCGCTTTGTTTAGTGTACACAACATTTTTAGGGAATGTGAACACAAATTATAAATAGCAAGCAACGAATATGTATTTTTTAGATACGACATTGCTAATAGAAAAGTTCGTCAATTTTGATTTACTCTACAAAACATTTTAGTCATATATTCAAGCTCAACAAACACCACACAAATACTTAAACAGGATTCCATCTTCAAAATAGTCATTACCTATATTAATGAAATAAAGCTCTATACGTTACCGAAATCAGCGAGTTTCAGTTCTCCGTTTTTGTTGATTAATAAATTTTGTGGTTTCAGATCTCGATGCAGAACATTATGACTGTGGCAAAATGCTAGTCCACGCAGCAATTGCAGCATAAAACTGCGACAAATCGCCATATCAATATCACCGTTTAAACTATCGAAATATTTTTTTAAATCTTGATCACAATGCTCGAAAACCAGTGTTAGCTTTTTATCCGAGTGTAGTACATCGTACAGCCGCACAATATTTTTATGTTTCAATTCCTATTAAGTTTCATTAACAAAATTATGTCACAGCTTAACTATATAAAATATTAGTCATATATTACCTTTAATAAACAAATTTCTCGTAGCGCTGAGCTAGGCACTCCTTCATCGTCCTCGTCCAGTCTCACCCGTTTCAATGCGACAATTTCTAAAGTTTCGCGATTTCTACCCTTGAAAACAGTACCATAGGTTCCTTCACCAATTTTTTCAAGTTTTTCATATTTTTGCATTTTTAATCACAAATAAAACCAAAAAATTTTTGTATTATTTTATCAAAAATAATGGAATTTGCAAAAATTATTTTGACGGGAGCGCGATTGTTTTTGTAAGAAATTGTGCTGCCACTTAAAATGAATTGTGCGCTTAGAGAGACTTTAAGGTGCAATTCCATGATAACGGCAATGTTGTCCACATAAGTAAATATTTATATACAAATACTCATAGGACGTACCACAATAAGTTTCAATAAGATATTGTTGACTAGAAGAATATTTATGTGTACACATATTCCTTTGGCCTCTTATTTGGCAGCGTTACAATAAACAGATATTATGGTTATCATGACAAGCAATTCTCATAAAATATGTAGTTTCTAAAAGAGTACTTAAAAATTTTATTTTGCAACTCAGTTCAAATACTGCCTTATGATATTTCAATTGTCAACTAAAGCGAAGAAATTTGCAATATTTGCTTCGATGCAAAAATTGAAAAATTAAAAGTAATTAAATATAAAACTTTAAATTTTATTAATTATTTTATTGAAAATGTTTTAGTTCAATACGGAGAAGTATGTATTTAAGTTAAAATTTTGTTTGTTATGGTCGCGTTGTGTTGTATTGTCGGTGGTCATTTTGATGATTTTTTTATTTACAACGTTTACTCCCCCTTTTTGTCTATTTTTTTTTTGTCTCATGGATCAAGAGGCACTTGTTTTCTGCTGATAATTTTTAATTAATCATTTATATGTATAATTATGTGAGAAATTTTGGTTATATTTGGGATTAAAGACACTGATATGAGTCAGCAGTACACAGCACTTAAGCGGTTTCCATTGCAACAAAATAATTGAGCAAATTTTAACATAAAATTGAAAGTATTTTCTTTCAACAAATAATAGAGTTGGTGATACTTTGAAAATATTGAATCTAAAAAGTTGATGAACAGTTTTGTCTTGTTAGACAAGTAATCCAGTATGGTTCCCCCGGTTCCTCCTAAAGATAATGTCGACCTAGAATGTTTTCTTGTTACAAAACACTCATGGAAAGGCAAATACAAACGCATATTGTCTATCGGCACGGCAGGCATTTCCACATATAATCCAGACAAATTCGATTTGACAAATCGTTGGACATACTCAGATATTGTTGCTGCAGCGCCAAATAAATCTTCAAATGTAAGTAAAACGCTATTTTTTTAAACATATATTTAATTGTACTACGTTCGTGTTGTTATATATATATATTATATACTGTAATTTGTAATCTAAACAAGTTTTTACACATATATATAGTATATTCTGTTAGTAAAGTCTATAGAGGGCATAAATGCGTGCTAATCATTTCCAATTATTGTATGCGAATATTCATTATTATTTCCTATTATTCCATGGAGAAACATAGCGACTCAACTCATATTCTATAACAAAAATTAAATTATAAGTTGTTGATACTAAATTTAATGTAAACATATATTTTTTTATGACTATGTTTATTTATATTGTAACTGACGAACACAAAATCATTTCAATGCAATTTATTTTTATATTCGTTTATTTATTAGATTCCCAATGAATTTGTGTTAACAATAAAAAAAGATAAAAAACTAGATTCAATAAAACTCTCATCAGAATATCGCAACGACATATTAAGCTCGATATTAAAGTATTACAAAGAATTTGCTGATAAGCCCAAAAATGTACAAGTAAGTAAACCCACACATAAATATTAGCAAATATATATATATTATATCATGCATATATAAATAATGTTTGTTTTTATAATAATCTGTTGGAATATTTTACATAACAGCGTTTTCCTGCTTACAAATACCATTGGTCAGGAATTAGTTTGCCTGCAATGCTTGAGGTTACACCATGCTCATTGGACCAATTGGATCCCACTACCTATGAAGTGCTGACTAGTTATATGTACAAGGATATCGAAGGCATAATAGGTACCATAAGCATTAATTTGCACTATATAATCTACACTATATCTCTTTTAATATAAATTAGTGAATTAAATATTTATTTTATATTAGTATGTATTATATTATTTAAGTATACTTCTAATTATTTTAAAGTATTTCGTTCTAATCATTATGTATATTGCACTTACCTTTGTTTTTTCTTTGATGTGTTTAAACATTTTAAGCAGGTATTTCAGATTATGAATGTGGGATTGTTATGGCGTACGGCGGCTTCAGCCGTCTACACCTTTTCAAAGCACTAAATCATCATGAAATTGTGCAAAATATTGCTCAACGATCATCACAATTTCTTGGCATAGAAACTAAAATCCTTAAAAGTCAAATAACCTTAGATCAATTTGAACGTCAGCGTTTTGGAAAATATAGGTATTATATACACGTTATGCTTAAATTAATAAAAGTTATTTTAATTTATATTACTTAATTTCAGTGGTGATGAATTCCAAACTTCTATGACTGAATTTACTGTTCAAAAGATAACAAACCGCCATCCAGATCCCGTTAAACGCATACTCTGCCTCACAGAAACCACTCTACTTGAGAGAGATCCACAAACATATAGCGTGTGCACATTAAGACCTTTGGCCGAAGTTTTCGCCTTAGTACGTGATAAAGATAATTTACAAAAGTTTTGCATTGAATACAAAAATGGAATTGTGCGAACATACTCTACTAATGATCGGTAAGATATAGAAGAATAAAAATTTTAGCTTCAAACATTGTCTGACAAGCTATAAATTAATTACTTACATTACAGTGACTCTCTGCTAGCTACTTTGCTAGATGCAGTTCGCTCAAGTGGCAATCAGGATGTACATATACGTATTATAAACACACCACGCGGCAGGCGTTATGTACCTTTAAATAGTTATGTTGATCAAGAAACTGAAGCCAATCTACTGCGACTAGTTATAAACAACTTTCAGAATCCAACGAAGAGATATGAGATCTTAGAACGATTTAATTCGAATATACCACACAGTGGCCTCAATTACAGTGTTACTCAAGATGTAAGTTTAAAAGAACTTAAGAAATTAAATTCGTAGAACGTCATGTTTTCTGCATTTTTGTTAACATACCACTTTGAATTAATAACAAATAAAGTATGTTTTTAAATTTGTAGAGTATATTTGCTGAAAATAAAGAAAAATTGATATTAAGTGCACTGCAAGCTCTAGCTCAAAAGGAATTAGATAATCCAACAGCTCAGTTAAGTAATCAGGAGTTGGAAGCCATATTTCATGCCTTAACGCGTTTACTTGCCAGTAAAGTGGGTTATGCAGCTTTTACGAACTTACCTGGGTAAATACTTATATAATATATCTTTTAAACAAAAAGTTATAACTAATTTTTTCTTCTTGTAAATATGCTTTTAGTTTTCGTGAAATAATTGGCACTAAAATTGTGGCTGCACTGCGACGCAAGGATTTGGCTGTTACGTACTCTGCCATCGATATGATAAACTCTTTAATGCACTCGGTTAACGCTGATCATGATCTTAAACAGGAACAACTTAATAAATCATCAATTCTTTCATCAAAATCTTTTTTGGAGACGTTGCTGAATATGTGGACAATACATGTGGTTTGTTTTTATTTGCTTTAAATTTGAAAGCAATTCCTCTATAAACTTTACTTTTACTGCAGAGTCATGGAAGTGGTGCGTTGGTACTGTCAGCAATGTTAGATTTTTTAACATTTGCCTTATGTGTGCCTTACAGCGAAACTACAGATGGCAAACAGTTTGATTTGCTACTTGAACTAGTTGCTGAACGTGGTCGATATTTGTACAAACTATTTCAACATCCCTCATTAGCTATAGTAAAAGGCGCTGGACTAGTTTTGCGAGCAATTATAGAAGAAGCTGAACTGCAAATAGCTCAACAAATGCAGTCCTTAGCTTTAGACGAAGCGGCATTGTGTCGTCACTTACTTGTTGCACTGTATACGCCTTCAAGCGATCCCACATTAGCCACGCATAGGCAATTGTCGAGACATTTAATAGGTCTTTGGATAACGGATAATGAAGAGGCCATGGAGTTGTTCAGACGCGTTTTTGTAAGCATACATTATTTATAAATTGTTTAACGCGCTAAAGTATTTAATGAAAATATTTATTTTCAGCCTGCTGGCTTGCTGATGTTTCTTGAAAGTGAAGAATCCGTACCACTGACTGACGTAGAAGAAGATAAACTTAATTTTCGCGATAATCTCAAATTTGCTATTCAACATTCCAATAAAACAAGAAAAAATGTTATTGAGAAGCATTTACAGGTATATTGTAAATATTAATATATAACAGTATTTTTTATATACTTTATTTCTTTAAAGGGTATTAAACATTGGGGTATGAATCTAATTGAACAGCAGGATCCCGCTGCACAAGCTATAAAAAATCGTCCTGTTGTACTACGTAATCGACGCCAAAAAAAGAAAACAACTGATGCCATTGTGAATTTGCCTTATTTCTTTTACAATTTTGCCAAAGATCATAATTTACCAAACTTAATATGGAACCATAAGGTAAAGAAACTAAAATTCAAATAATTATATATTTTATTTAATATAATTAAATGTTTGACAAATTTAGACTCGTGAAGAACTAAGAATTTGTTTAGAAAATGAATTACGCCAGTTTATTAATGACCGTGATTTAGCTGGAAATATGATTGTAGCTTGGAATTATCAGGAATTTGAAGTTACCTATCAGGTATTTTATATAAATTAAAAAAAAAAATGAATTACACTTCATATCTTTATTAGTATCTTTAAAACTATTTGCTATATATTTGTAGTGCTTGGCAGATGAAATTCAAATCGGTGATTATTACATTCGTTTAATTTTGGAAAAGGATGATTGGCCGCAAAATCTTGTTAAGGACCCGTAAGACCATTCAATATCAACGTTTGCATTCTTATCTAATAATTTAAAAACATTCCATTAGCATTGAGCTGTTTAATGCACTATATCGACGAGTGTTATGTCGACAGCGCGTGAATGATGATCAGCTAACCGTTACTTCCTTACAAGCACTCGCCAAAGTATACAGACGCTACCATAAAGAAATTGGAAAATTCAGTGACATGTCGTACATTTTGCAGCTTAGTGATCGAGTAAGTTAAATTGTATCACATTGAAAGTGGAAACATTCAAAAATCTATCTATCTATGATTATAGTGTCTTTCACCATCTCTCAGAGATGCACTTATTAATTTAATATCATGCTTAGTGTTAGAGAAAGCAAATTGTCGGGCACTTGTTGACCATGTTCAATGCTTAGTGGATTTGATTACACTTGCTCATTTGCACAAGGGTCGTGCGCTACCAAATACTAAAACAAATGTAATTGAAGCTGGACCTAATATGCAGCAGTATGAGGAAAAGGATTGGTATTATAACATTGAAAAAGAAGGACAAAAGCCGGAACGTCAGGGACCAATTACCTATTCGGAACTTAAAGAATTATGGCAAAAAGGTGTTATTACTCCAAAAACACGTTGTTGGGCTATTGGTATGGATGGGTGGCGTTCACTACAACAAATCCCACAACTTAAGTGGTGTCTCATCGCAAAAGGCACACCGTTATACAATGAAACGGAGCTGGCTTCCAAAATACTTGATATTCTCATAATGTGTACAAGTTTTTTTCCAAGTCGTACACAAAGTGGTGTGGCTGTGCTTATACCTGGACCTAAACTATCGAGGAAGTTATCTGAGTTCATTTGCTTACCGCATATAGTTCAAGTGTGCTTAACACATGATCCGGGCTTGTTGGAACGAGTAGCCAGTTTGCTGTGTCAAATAATGGAGGACAATCCTGAAATGCCCAAAGTCTATTTAACTGGAGTGTTTTACTTCATGTTAATGTACACTGGCAGCAATATTTTGCCAATTACTAAGTTCCTTAAACTAACCCATATGAAACAAGGTTTCAGAAGTGAAGAGGTAAGATAACTGCTTGAAGTTTCATGTATTGTATTTAATTTTATATATAAACAATTTGCGCAGACTTCACAATCTGGCATTATGCACCGCAGCATTCTAGGGCAACTGTTACCTGAAGCAATGGTCTGTTTCTTAGAGAATTATAGTGCAGACAAATTTGCGGAAATATTTTTGGGTGAATTCGATACTCCGGAAGTAATTTGGAGTTCTGAAATGAGGCGACTGCTGATTGAAAAAATATCAGCACACATTGCTGATTTTACGCCACGTTTGAAAGGACACACAATGGCTAGGTAATGTCATAAACTGCTACTGCTTTACAGAATATATGTTTAATATGATTATTTAATTATTTAGATATCCTTATCTTGCAATTCCTGCTATAAGTTATCCTCAACTTGAAAATGAACTCTTCTGTCACATTTATTATTTACGGCATTTATGTGATATACAGAAATTTCCAAATTGGTCAATTTCTGATCCAGTTCAGTTGCTAAAACATACACTGGATGCTTGGCGCAAAGAAGTGGAGAAGAAACCACCGCAGATGACCGTTCAGCAGGCATATCAAGATCTAGGCATTGATTTAGCAAAGACACCAAAACCTGATGAGTCTTTGATTCGGAAAAGTTATTATCGACTTGCACAAATGTATCATCCAGATAAAAATCCAAATGGCCGTGAAATATTCGAGAAGGTAAATCAAGCATACGAGTTCTTATGTTCGAGATCTATGTGGAGTTCTGGTGGTCCCGATCCTAAAAATATAAATCTTATATTAAGAACACAGAGCATACTATTCGATCGCTATGCCGATGGTAAGTTGCTTGCTTCAAATGTAGTTTTTTTATTTATTTTATATATTTATTTTTTTTTTTCAGTATTAAGACCTTACAAGTATGCAGGATATCCGCAACTAATAAAGACGATTCGCCTGGAAACGCGTGACGATGATCTCTTTGCAAAAGAAGTACAGCTTCTTACAGCGGCTTCAGAACTTTGTTATCATACCGTCCACTGCTCAGCCTTGAATGCAGAAGAACTGCGCCGCGAAGAAGGCATCGAAGCGCTTTTAGAAGCGTACACGAGATGTGTTTCAATTCTGGGTGCAGACTCGAAACCAGATTCTCTTCACTATCAAGTAATATCGAATGTAACCCGTTGCTTCGAGGTAGCATGCAACTTTGAAAAATGCAAACAAAAAATAATTACATTACCACAATTGCTCTCCGACGTGTGTAGAGTGGTTTACTTCAAGGTAAAAATGAGAATAAAATTAAAAACAATATTAGTTGTTATCAATCCGCTTTTTTCACATTTCAGCATACGCTATCTGTAAGTCTTGTTACAAGTTTAGCAGCTAATAATTACGAGCTACAATGCCATCTAATCTGTAATGGCGTTTTATGGTCGCTGCTCTTATTTTGCTTTGAGTACGATTACACATTGGATGAGAGTGGTGTTGAAGCCAGCGATAAAACTAATCAGCAGCAGGTCTCGAATAATTTGGCTAAAATGTCTGTATTGGCTTGCATTGCATTGGCTGGGTATGGTCTTGAGTCTCCCAAAAATGACAAATCTGCTACAAATTCGCCAACAAATAGATCGGCGTCAGCCAACAAACCTAAACCAAATGCTGCTGCAGTAACATCAGCGTACACACAGAATGCGCACAATCCACTACAGAATGCAAATAAGCCGTTAGCCATCACTTCCGGTATTGAAGCTACTGAGCCAATATCGAAGCAAGATTCCAGTTCAAGCGATAAATCAGATACCATTTCAAATAGTGATAGTGATAAGGTGAACGATTTGCAACTGCAAAAGTATATGATTACATCTGATGCGAAGAATACTATAGTGAAGCAAGTATTGGATCGTCTGTTAACGGATTATATATCAAATAAAATGGCTAAGGAAAGATCTAGTGAGGTAAAGTACTAAAGTAAATGCTAAAAAAAATGTCATTGTTTTATATTATATATACAAACAGATTTTAAAAATCTTGACCTCAAACACTCGAAATCCTTATCTGATCTGGGATAATGGTACCAGAGCGCAACTTTTAGACTTCTTGGAACAACAACGCACAATATCAGTTAAGGAGACGTACGAAGATATAACGGAAGTGCATGAAATAGTTTCCGCTTTTGAATTTGATGCTCATAAGTAAGTACCCAATTTTTTTTGTTTTTTCTAACATATCAGTTGTGTGCAATGTTAAAATTCAATAAATATAAGTTATGACGAAAGATCAACGACCAACGACTATATTGTTTATACTAATTTTATATACTATTTATTTATATATAATTTATTTTAGAAACGAACTACAAATTGGTGGTGTTTTTATACGTATCTATAATGATATGCCCACTTATCCAATCGTGAATGCAAAACAATTTATTGTTGAACTGCTAGTTTATTTGAAGCAAGTATATCAATTCTTGAACAGCTCTAAAAATGGTAACCTACCAGAACGGCCTATTTATAATACTGGCAACGCTAATAGCATCGGAAGGGATGGTATTTTAACACCAACACTAGCGCCAAATCATCCGCAATTCCAGCAACAAACAGAACAACATAAGGGCAAGACCTTTGACGAAGTCTTAAATGCTTATAATCGTTCGAAGAATCGCAAAAAGCTAGAAGCAGATGCAGTATTAGAGCAGAAGCAAGCGAATCAGCAATGCAAATATGACTTTGAAAATGATGCTCAGCTACTGGAACATACTGTTATGGTCATGCGCGCCTTAATTGCGGTAATAAAAACTAATGCGGAGGTTGAAATTCAGTGCATAGGAAGTTTCGATATTGTTTTTGGTTTTCTGGCAAATAATCTCTTTTCCGATGTATGTACAGTTCATTGTGTGTGCGATTATTTTATTTAATTTAATTTGTTTATTGTTTAGAATTCAACAATCAAATCTGTAGCGCTGGAGGTTGTTGCGTTAGTTTCTCGTAATAAGGAGTGTGTTTCAGAAATTGCAGCATGCGAAATTCTTGGAAACTTTTTGGTTGCACTCAAGGATCAAGATTTACGTGCCAGTCAAGTGAAAGTGCTTGAGACACTTTCAGGCCTTATGAATGTACAAGAAATGATCAAAGAAGCTCAGCTGAAAGGCGCTATTGTATATTTGCTTGATTCGTTTTGTAATTCTCGAAACCCACAAATACGCGAAATGTGTGCTGAAATTATGGCTAAAATGACTGCAGATCGTTTAAGTGGGCCTAAGGTTAGTTCAAGGATTATTCTTGCCATATTGTAATAGTTGCTTATATTATTTTTATATTAAATTAGGTGCGCATAACGATATCCAAGTTTCTACCTCCACTGTTCCTAGATGCCATGATAGAATCGCCACAAACTTCCGTACAATTGTTTGAATCAATACATGAACATCCGGAATTAATTTGGAATGATAAAACACGCCTCAATGTCTGTGATGCAGTTGCAGAAATGTGTGAAAAGTAAGAAAATAAGATTTAATTGCATCATAAAATTTTTATTAATACTTGTATTTATGACTTCTATACAAAATAGTTTCTACAAATTGCAAAAATGCAATGCAAAACATATTTGGAAGGATCCTGATGTGCTTAAAGATATTGTTTCGAATGAAATTGTTGTTTCTGGTGTTTATTTGCGTTTGTTTGTGAGCAATCCCGCCTGGACACTACGTAAACCAAAACAGTTTCTCTCTGATTTATTGGACTTTGTTGTAGAGCAAATAAGCAAGAGTTCAACTGAGGTTTGCTATAACAATCAAAATACGAGTATCGCATGAAATATTTAAAAAATATATTTTAACAATATTTTAGAAAGATGCTCTGGAATTGTCTAGCAATGCACTTGTGGAGTTACTACGTTCACAGCCAAATTTAGCCGATGAAATACCAGTGCTTGGTCATATACCAAAATTGTTTAATTTATTAGCTGTACAACCGAAAATGACACTTTCAGTATTGCATCAATTATCTCTGTCGGAGGTGCGTTATTTTTGTTCACTTTTTATGTTATGTTTATATTAATAGTTTGTAAACTATATTATTTTTTATTTCAGTTTTGTGTAAGCGCTGTTTCACAAACTGAGTGCATCTTGCCGCTAAAACGCTGCATGGAACAGCATAAAGATTGCATAGAAAAATCATGCGAAACGTTGAGCCGCTTATTCAAGTACCAATTTGTGCGTAAAAATTTAAAAAAATTAATATTACTGTTAATTAAATTAAATATTGAATTTTTTTTAGGATTCTTTTATAAGTCAATCACTGGAGGTTAATCTAATACCGTATCTATTAGGTTTGTTAGATAGTCGACTAGAATATGTGGATAATCCATCAGCAGTTAAAGCGCAAATTGTGGCAGCCCTTAAAGGTATGACACATAACCTGAATTATGGAGATCGTGTGACGCAAATACTTTTAAAACATCAAGTTTGGTACGAATTCAAAGATCAAAGACATGATCTCTTTATAACGGATACAAACATAAGAGGATATCTTACAGGTAAATAAAAAAAAAAAAAA
>JXPL01101918.1:6685-20047 GCA_001015235.1 Sphyracephala brevicornis | reverse complement strand
CTGCAATTCGCTTGCATTGCTGTTGTTATAATGACAATAGTTTTGTCGTCACAAACGATCTGTGTAGGAATGTTTGTTGAGAAATTTCCGTTTTGTAGTTTATTGCTTTATTGCATTTTTGCTTGGAAATAGTGTTACTGAGCTATGCGTTAAAGTATGTCAGTTTTGTGTATTAAACGCAAAGTTCACAACAATTTTTTTTTATTTTTTATTCTTTATTTTTTTTTGTATTTGAGTATGCATTTTTATTATAATTTATTTTATATAATATATATAATTATAATTAAGTATATATCATTTTTTTCAAATGTCAACCATTTTTTCTCTAATGCTTGCCTATTTATTTTACATGTTCGCTGAAATTAATGTTCACGAGGTTTACGCGGCGTATGAGCATTAAACAAACCATTCGGAAATAATTTCAAAAAGTTTCATATTTTGTGTGCTTCTTCAGGCTCGACGCTGTTGCGTTGCTTTTTATTGTAGGTGTTTGTTGTTGTTGTGCTGTTGAGTAAATGGTTAACAGCTGATATACTTGTATACTTGTTATATATTATGTACATATTTTGAGTGTGCTTTTCTATTACGTCAAGGAAATGGCGAAATCTTGTATTTTTAAACGATTTGTTAATAATAATATATACACTTAATTTTAGAAATTTGTGAAAGAAAAATGTGCACAATATACTTTTTCTTAAAGTGCAAATTATTTTAAGTATAAGAAAATTCTATTTTAATATTTTTTTTGTATAAACATTTATTTCGTTTATTAAGCCTGAACTTTGACCAAAAAATGTTGCAGCCGCATATTGTTACTCAAACTGCTGTTCTACATAATACATACATTTATGAAAATATTTTTGTATGTTTATATTATATAATTGCAAACTGTTGAACTTGCATATATGTGGCTTTGAATGATTTTTGCTATAAGTAAACAGTGTCACTCTGCATTCGCCCTTCACAGCTGCTGTTACATACATGTTCAATGACAAAAGTAACATTCTTACATACACTTAAAAAAATGCTACTATGAAAATTTAAATGCTTGTGCGCACTTTCTTTGAAGGCAGTTATCAATTACGACAAGATACTGGTAAATAAATTTTTTAACAAAATATGTTTATTAGCAAAAAAATATATTTCTTAAATAAAACTTAAGTTTCAAAGTAAATAAATTCAAAATTTTTCATTATTGCACAAAATTTGTAAAAGTGTACGAAAATATTTAACAGAAAAAAACAAAACGGCAAAACTTTGTCACATGCAGATACAATGCAACACAAACACACAAATATTATGCAAGCCAAAGCTTACTGATGTCCTTGGCCTTTTTGCGTTGACAATGAGAGCAATGACATCTGGATTGAGTTTGCATACACACTAACGTATAATTGACACTTTTGCAACAAGCGCAGACCGTAATCTCTTCCTCTTGCTTATTCGGAAATTCAACTCAATCGCTGAGTGTCAACTGCAAAATCAAAACAAAATGCATGAGTCGAAACTGTCATTTTGAGTTTTTATGTACGATATATTTTCTACTGTGCTGCTTCCTCTTTTTTTCTTAGGATACAATGTTGGCATTTGTTACGTGAGTTGTGCACCAAGTTTGTACTCTGAACTTTATTTATAAAAAGTTTGCCCACACAAAAACAATAATATTTTGCTTGTTGTTTTTGTATTTATCTAAGCAGTTATTTTTACGCACAATTTATGCGATAAAACTTAATCATTATTGATATGGAAAGTTTTTTTTTTATATTCGTACTACTTAATTTCGATGATTTTCATTTATCGATTTCATTATATATATGGAACTATATAGGAAAATATAATGTTGCAATGCCGTTGACAAATATAATAAATTTTTATAAGCTTCAAATTATACATAAATGGTTGGTATGTTATAATTTAATAGTTTTATCTTTGTTGTTTATTTTTATTAAAAAATAAATATGAATTTTCTTGCTGATGTTTTGTACGGATATATATATTCTAGTTTTTTAAAATAGACATAAATATATTACTTTTTTTTCAAAAAACTAACGAATTAAGCATTTATAAATTGTTTCATATATTCATAAAAAACTTAAAAAATATTGTGCAACAATATATCGCTTTTTTAATTTATTTTTCTGTGTATTGTATAAAAATGAATTACTTCTTCTTTTAATACACGTCTTAAATACAGTGCAATCGCCTTAAGCAAATTATTTTTAGCTTAGTCAGACGTACTTATCGTCAACCATGCCGCACTTGAAATATTTTTCTTATTTGTTTTGTTTTATAATGCTTAATACTAATTAAAACTGATTTTTAATTAGCTTCAGATTAAAATCTTTTAATAAGATTTATTTGTTTATTATACTCACACAATATTTAACACTTGATATTTGATAGCCTAGTGGTAGTTAGCTTTTTCCAGTTGATTAATATTGTGATTGCTTAAATTTAACGCATTACATGTTTATTGAAAACTTGTTATTTCTAATATAAATCTAGTCTAAAATGAATTTAGTTGGTTTTTGGCTAAGTTTGCAGCGACTTATATTTTTATGCTGTTGCCAAATTTAAAATAAAGATATTTCTTTGTAAATATTGTAAGAGAGTACAAAATTATTATTTAATATTAAGCAAGAATAATTATTAACTAAATCATTTGTTAATTGCTTTTGATATTAACTTATTAAATTTAGTTTAATAAGTAACAAAATATGTTTTAAATACATGTATGTATATATTTTGAAAAAATTGCGAAGTAAATAATTTTCGTGCTCGAGTGAAGACTCTTTTAGTTCGGCATTGAAATACAATATTACTCACAAGGTATGAGTTATAAGTTTATACTATAAAGTAAAGCGGTTTATAATTCCAACTTTTTTTTTATCTGAAAACCATTTTATGTGTGGGTGTGGTTATTTTATATGTGAAACATTTTTGCTGTTACATGGAAAGCAAGGAAGGTTTTCAAAACTTCATAAACCTTAATACTTATAATATAACACAACATTTTAATGTAAATAAAACATGTGTTTGTGCAAACAGATCTTCAACAATTCAAAAAAAATTTTGGAAAACTAAGAGCCAGTATCTCGGTATTAACAAACGAATTTGTGTTACTTGCTAGTTATTGACACTTCTTTTTTCATTTCTAACTACTCGTGAAGCATAGCGTCTGCCTTATCCTTATATATGTATCTGTCGTCATTTTTTACTAGCTATTCGATACAGTGAGTGTTAAGTTGTTGATTAAATAATTTTGCATAAAAAAATGTTTAAATAATATATTTTACTAAAAATGTTGACATGGTTCAAACACACAGTAGTGCCAATAATGATAATGACGCAAGTGTTCTAAAAGAGCTTAGCAAATGAAGTCAAGACGATGTTAAACTGACTTGTAAAAAATAACGAACAATATTGTTCTGTTGTGAATGTTTTGAAGTAGTTTAAACAAAACATCCGTACGATTCCTAAAATTTGTGTGGTGTGCTCAATTCTATTGTACTAAAAGTACTCAGCAGAACAGAAGTATGCTCGATTGACTCAAAATATGGTATATAAAAATTATAAAATTATAAATTTTTATTTCGCTTAAATGCATTCAAGAATTCTCAATTAGAATGCCTTTGCAATCGTGACACTGGGTGTAAAATGTAAAAACAAATTAAAAAACCAAAAATTTTTTTTTAAGAATTTTTTTCGTTTTTATATGCAAAATTAATTGAATATCAATCAAATACACTTTACACAATGCTCATAATGAAAGCTTTGTAATTTTTAATTTTTCACACTCGCTTATACAATTTACTCAACTTTTCAATTAACACTTGTTAATAAAAATAAAGAAATAAATAAATGCAAAAAATTAAAGAAATATTGTTAAATATTTCTCAATTAATAAATAACTTTTTATATTGTATACTTTGTGAATACGTATGTAAATTTACTTATACGTCCATATATTGTAATATAATTTTTCATGTTTTATTTAGTTTAAACTAATTTTATTTAAAATGTTTGTCTCTTTCAGTTAACACCAGCAAAATCGACAACAATAAAAGTTAACAAAAACCACAAAGCACAATGGCCTTAATTATGAAATACATCGATAGTATGCAAAGATACATGGACTCACATGGCGGTAAGTTCAATTAAACGAAACTTAAAGCTTGTTTTGTTTTGTTTCGTTTTGTTTTTTTTGTTTTCTTCTGCAATTTAGAAACTAAAGACAAGGTTTTTACTTTGGACCAAAAAGTCATAAATTCAATTATGAAAATATAAATTTTTTCTTACTATTATGCCAGAGAAGTTAAACTTTTTTCAAACAAACACATGTACAGACATGTTCAGTTTCAATGTCTGCGCAACCTGCGCTCTTACTGCATAACCTATAAGCCTGTAAGCTCCCGCACTACAATGCCGTGTTAATTTGTGTAACCTTGAAATTGTATATTTACAAATAAAAATGTTCACAATGTTGTAAATTTTGACACTTTAGCACTAATTACGGTACAACAGCTCACATCATTAGCGAATTGCAGTTGGGAAAAATCGTTTCTGTCATAAACAATTTGAAAGTTCAGCACGTGGACTACGTGGTTAACACTTATGTGTGTCAAAATATATATACGAGTATAACATAAGCAGTAAAACCCTTTATAGATAAAAATTCAATTAAAACAATATAACTTTGAATCCTTACCAAAGTTCAAATGCGCAAGATATCTTATCAAAACCATTTCAGCCCATTTTATATAGCGCCTAGCACAGGCCTCGTATATATAAACATATCCATGCATAGATAAAAGCATATACATATACGCATGCACTGAAATAAATTTTTAACAATTATCAGCAGCGTATATAGAATTTTTCTATATAAATTAATTAACACATAAATAATAAGATTGATAGACATAATTGCAGATAAGCAGACACACAATTGACTAACCAATATAAAAATAATATATAATTCATATTTAATCAAATTATATATACATAAATATATATAAATAACGAAAGATAAAACAAATTGTCATTTGTCGATAGACTAAATAAAAATGACTCAATAAATTTGTTAATGACCTTATTTTTTTCATTTCAACACATGCATACTCTCTCTTGTAACTTAATTTAACATATTTGAGCAAACGATTGCACTTTTAAATGATGTTGCACGAAATAATAATTTTTGAACTAAAAATTTATAAAATCAAATATTAATTATAAATGTTTATTCAAACGCTAAATGAAATTAACATATTTTCAACAGTTTCTAAACCTTCAAAAAATTTTGATTTCAAAAGACAAATAAGTTAATATTACATCTAATTTCATCTTACTCCAAAAATAGAGTTTGGTTAATATAAAATAATTGCAGTAGTAATGGAATTTCAAACTAATTTAGTTTATAACAAGAATGACAATAATGTTTTGGGTATATTGTATGAGAGACTTAAAAATTAACAAGATGCAAGTCATCAATATCCTTAGCATGAATGAGGGCGGCCCAGTTTTCCGTAGAAAAGTTTTTTGATTTTGAAAACTTTACCTAACTTTCGAAGCTCATGAGTTTTTAGTTGTAAGCTTATATACGAGTAGCTTTAACAAATTGAAATCGAAATATATCATCTGCAACTACATTTTTAAAGCCAGGCACGATAATTTCCACAGTCAAATTTTATTTTATTTAAAATTTAAAATCGTTGCTTTCGTCTCGTTTTTTTTATAATAAACTTGCATTTCCAATGAATCCAAGTAGAATACACTATTACAGTAACAATTGGTTACAGTAAACTAAGCCATTATTAACGAGTTTCTTTAAAATAAAAAATGTTGTTGTTTACATTTATATGTATACCATTTATCAATAAAAAATAGTAATAATATATCTGAATGAAACCGTCACACAAACATACAAAAATAAACAATATTACAAAAAGCAACTGTCACAAGCAAATTTTTTAATTAAGTAATAGACTGGCTCGATTCAACTTTGGTATGTGAGATACCCCGGATAGGTGAGAATGTCTCCATAATAATAATATATTTTTAAATATATTTTTCTCAAAACATTTTGAACTTTCTTAGGAATTGCAATTAAAAATTATCAGATGATTCTAATCTGATCAGTTGATTCTAGTCGTATATGGAATTCCCACTCTTGTTTAAATGCTTTTTGTTAACAAGTTTCGAGTTACTCTATAAAAGCTAAATAATTTGATTACGGATTCTAAAGTGTCTATTAATTTGATTTATCACTAAAATTAATCAATTTTTGTTTTGAGAGTACATAAGTGTCTAAGGAATTAAGTAACTGTTAGCTAAGTTATGATTATATGATGAGTACGTGCTATATATAAAAATATGATTGAAATTTAACATGAAACTTTATTTTCGGCGACTGCTAAACTTACTAAGCTTAATATTTCAAAAGAACATTTTTCAATTTTCAAACACCATCCTTGTATTTTATCCTTATCTCATATAAAAAAAAAAAAATAGCTCTTTAAATTTTAAAAACATTTATATAATCAAAAATTTTGGCACTTAAGTGTTTCACGTGCGGTGAATTCGCAATCTCATATTGATTGGCGAATCACGAAATGTTTATCTTAATAATTTTTCTATCTATGGCAAATAAATTGAGAGCACGTAAACCTAGCTGTGGATTGTGCAAGTCAACCACTGACACTGGTCACTGTCCAAAAATATGGCAAAACAAAATGATTTGAATTCAAAATGAGGTGAAATGTACGAATTTTTATGATTTAACATGATTGATTTGAATAAAATTTTTAATAAACAAAATCATACGAGCGTTATAATATGCATATGGATACAGGGTGTTGTATAACAGTGTAGGTTGTTCAAAATATTTACATACTTATACCAATCTTCAGACATCATTACATGTCAGGTTTATTAATTTGTTACAATTGCACCTCATGCAATTTTTTATATTCAATGCAATTTCGCTTATGATTAGATTTAATAGTTTAGGCATTTAATGGTTCATTTCTATGGCTCTTTAGCTACGTCTGTCTGTGGGTTCGTTAGCATTAGTACTACCCTTTAATCTTATAAATTGTAATTAATTAAATCATTTCGTTATAAACATATTTTTTTGCTTAAATTTCTATTCGCTACTATTCGTTATTTTTTTCACTACATAATTTCTTGCTTTTATATATTTTTTCACATATTAATCTGAATTGTAATCGTACAATTTTAATTTGAATTATTCTAACACCATTTCAGATCCAAGAACAAAGGACTGGCCCATGATGTCATCGCCATTTCCAACATTAGTAGTTTGCCTTTCATATGTTTATATAGTAAAAGTAAGTACGAAGATTTTACTTTTTTAAGTGCTGATATGTATTGGTAAAACCAAATTCAGTTAAAAGCAGTTTCGTAGACTATTTAATATAATAACTAATACATTTAAACTTGATTTTTATTTTTGACGTTGAACCGGAAAAACTATTTCATTTTATGCTATTGTATATTAAATATATTTATGTAAAATATTAAATATATTAAATGTATTTATACAATTTCGATTAGACCGTACTTAACAAATATTTTTCAATCAAATGTAAATATTTTTTTAACAATTATAGCTCAGTATTTGATTGTTTAATATTGTATTATAATTGTGCATTATTAAAAATATTTTAGAACAAATTGTTAATTTTGTATAATTTATTAGTTGCTAATTAGTATATTTGTTTCATAAGTGCGCAAATTATGTGATTTAATGGTAGAAAAAACTTTGGAAATATACCGACTGCGCCGTTTGTTGCACTGAAACGTTTCAGACATGTGATTTATTCAAAGTTACATAAATGCAAAATATATTAAATTGTAATTAAGCAATTTTATATGTAATTATAAAAATCATGATTCTTTACTATTATGAGATTTACTAAAGACAGCTGTGTGCTTTTTGTTCTTGTTAGACCTCCTTGCATAATGGGATTTCAATCTGATGACTTCCTGTAGATTTTTGTAGAATTTGGTTCAAACATTTCATGGCTACTATTGAACCGCTGATTAGACTGAACTTTTTGTGTGCATTTCGAAAAAAATATATTTTGTTGAACAAATTGTGCGCTACATTTTCCGTAACTGAAATACTTTAACAAAAACGACAAGAATTAGTGTTTTTTAAACAAAATTTAACTCTTTGAACAGGATTTGTAAAAGAACTGTACATGAAAGTAAGCCATTGCTAAGCATTTTCCTTGTATTTATTCATACTAAACATTAAATTGTTGTCGTATGAAACAAGAAAATGTCTTTTTAACATTATTAATATTGAATTTTAAAAAAAATTAAGTATTAATAAAATTTTGATAGCGTCACATATAATTTCACAATTTTTAAATTTTATTTTTTTTTTAATTGTATTTTAACTTTATTTTTATAACATTTTAATTGTGATAATGATATAGTATTTATTAATACCAATTAAAATATATCAACATTTATTAAATATTTATGTAATTTGATTATTATCAACTTAAACGACTTATATGCATATAAATAAATGTTTGATATAATACTTTAAATCTTGATATGTAATATTTATATTAAACATTAGTACACCACTAATTTTTGATTATTTGGATATCTATAATGAAATTGTTTGTTGCAAATTAACTAAACTAAAGCAAACAGTAAACTTACTACTAAAATTTATTGGCAGCAAAGAGATGACAGAAACTGAGAAACAATAAATGAATTTCCTTATATAGTGTATAAAAGTCCTACATATTAACATAACTTAATTTTGGCTAAGGTTCGACTTCCTACCAGCTACCTACCGTGTATATAAAAAAGGACAGAGCTTCCCTTACACCCAATTGTTACAGAAAATAGGCAGTTGAAAAATTTAATCATTTTGTTTAGTATATTAAATGAGCTTAATTTTTAAACACATTCCTATGTAATAAGATCCATAATACAAACATTTTAGTTTCTTGTAATAATAACGAGTGTGCAATTACTAAAGTACAAATCAGACTATTTATTTATGTATATTTGTAAATAATTTATTGATTTTCTGTGTATTTGAGTGTGTAAATTCATGCCACTTAATTGACTTCAACTTCAATTTTATAATATAGTTTGTTTCGATAAGAATTAGCTTCAAGATTAGCTTTATCTTTGTATTGTATTTATGCACATTGATTAGCGGAAAGAGACACATGACAAATTTGGTTCATAATAAATTTAATCAGATTTGATAAAAAATAAAAAAAAATTAATAAAAACCAAAAAAATTAAACACTATATTTTTATATGAACATATCCACCGAAATTTTGTTTATTATATGTACAGGTATATACTCGTAAGTACTTGCATACTTAGCTGCTTAGCAAACAGTATGTTGATAAGAGAAAACATTTAGTAGCCATAATTTTACGGAAAATGGCTAAAACCAATGAAAACTCAACACCTGAAAGTACTCGAAAAGGCTAATTTTATGGTGCACATCGAATCGTTTGACTAAAGATTTAGTTAATTATTTATGAGCAGTGCTTTGGTTAACTAATAAAATAAATATATTGCATATTACATAAAATTATATTGTATATACAATACATATTTGCTTGAACAATATAATATAATATAATATAATTTTAATTCATTTCTTTTTGTGTTCTAGGTACTTGGGCCGCGATTAATGGAGAATCGTAAACCATTCCGTTTACAAAACACACTGATAGTATATAATGCATTACAAGTGATATTTAGTGCATGGATGTTTTATGAGGTATNATAATGCAGTACAAGTGATATTTAGTGCATGGCTGTTTTATGAGGTATGTACGCGTTCTATTTTAACAAATTCCATACCAATTTATATTTCAGCGCATACTGTTAATAATGGATTTCAATTGTTTCTAGATAAACAAATTTATTGAATTGTTATTGTTGCTTGTACCAATGACGATTGAAAATAAATGAATTTCTCTTTGGCTGCTTATAATTAACTTAATTATATTTAAAAAAAAGAATTATTAATTAAACATTTTTTCAGTCGTTTTTTGTGTACACGTGTATTTTCATTAAAAAAAAAACACAATAATCTTTAACATTTTAATTTAAGTTTATATTCACAGCTACCGCTGCATAAACAGTATTTAACGTGTTCGTCCTTATTGCAATTGTTTTTTGTTGCTATACTTTCAACTATCATCGTTTATGAAATTTCTTTAATATTCACATTTTAATATTTATATTTTTTAAACACTATTTTAATAACTTTGCCGCATTTTAGTGTTTAATGGGCGGCTGGTGGGGTCATTACAGTTTTCGTTGTCAGCCTGTGGATTATAGTGATAGTCCCACCACAAGGAGAGTAAGTGCAAATATAAGTTTTAAAATACTTTCTTTTAAGTATTTTAAGGATTTCCAGTATAGAAAATCGAAAAAGATAAACAATGAAATAATANATTTCCAGTATAGAAAATCGAAAAAGATAAACATTGAAATAATAAAAGAACTTTTCTTTTCTATGGAAGTATATGCTGCGCACTCTCGGAACGAAATAATTGACTCCAAAGGGCATCAAATAAACCAAACATATTTTCATCATACTGCAATAGCTTTGCTTCTGCTCATAAAATTATATTAAATAAAATATTAGTACAAATAGCTACAAATGGCAAATTGAATACAGAATTTCAAACTTTTGTAGTTAAATTCATCATAATAATGCTATACAATCGACTTATAAATATCTATCATTTCGGATTAGCGCAGTTTCGCATCATTTTTGCATAAATACAGTATATTCATCGCAACGCTGATATGTTGTTAGCTTATTTCAAAGGACTGTAACAGTTTTCTTTCAGCTAATATCTATCTATATACTCATATGTGTAAACAAGCATCTAATAAGCATGTGGAGTGAACTCAAATATCCAATACAGATAGAAAAAACTCCACTACTTGCCTACTCAGCTATTTATATATATAATGCATACTATTTAGACATTTTATTACTTATTATTAAGAATAAAATGATATAAAATTGTTGATATATTTGGGTTTGTGGAAATTATTAATTTAATATTTTTATTATTATATAAAGCTAACTTAAAGTTGAATACTTTAAACTAACAGATATATCTAGTCTACGCTGCTAGGGCCCTCAGCTAACATTGAGTGAATGTTCATATGGGATTTTAAATCTTATTAATATACATATATAAGTATAATTAATATATTAACATATTTGAATGTGCTTATACCATTTCGTGCATTTTTTTATGATCCAATGTCTTGATGTATTACACCTATTCAGCTAATTAAATTACAATCTATTTAATACAGGCAGATTTCATAATAAATTTTTAATTGGAATATATTTATAATTTCAGATTGGGTCATTTATTTGAGTTGTGAAACTTTGAAGCAGATATTAATTAAATACCTTAAGATTCTTTGATATATGTTATATGAAACAGAATATATATATATATATTTTGACCAAGCCTTGACTTCCAAGCGAGTTATCACAACCGTTGTCAATACACTGCTTTGTCAGAATCTATAAACTGAAGATGTAACATAATATTATTTTGGTTAGTAACTGTTTATGTACCTATTCATATAGGGCAATATTTTTACAAACAATTTTTCAAATATTGAATCTATATATCGTTTAATCGTGTATTTATGCCTTTATACATCGACGTGAGGCAGTAGTAATTTTTTTTTTAAATTTTTTAATTTTAAAATTTTTAATGAACTCAAAATTATGGTTTTAAAATTATAATTGAAGAAAAAATACAAATATGTTTCAGAAATGACAATTTTTATTTTTAATTAAGTGGTCATTAAAAAAAAAGAAATTTATTTTAATTTATTGTTTTGAGATACTATTAGTTCAGCTTTTCTAGAAGACGCATAAATTAAAATATCGTTATCGTAGAACCTTCACTGTCTTTGCTTAATAATGAGAAGAACCAAGTCCTGGCAGTGTTATGTAATACAGACGAAGTAAGAGAATATTCGTAGAATTATAACTATAAAATATAATAGAATTTGAGGTTCAAACGTTTATTTTAGGTTAAATATTTTAATATAAGCTTTATTTCCTTGACATTGGATCATTTGCTTCTGTATACGGCATAAGTTTTATATTATCGGGAGTGAACTGTATGTGTGTATATGTGCTTGAAATTGAAATTTAATTTATTATAATAACCTATAAAAATTTTTCCTTATAGCAATGTCAAAATATATCAAAATATATATTTTTATTTAGCCGCAATGATTAAGTGAGACATTTAATTTCAAAATTTTAAAAGGAAAATTGTTCATTTTTGAAAATCAATCAAATCATTAAATTCTTTACATCGTTTACAAACAATCAAACACATTAAATAAATTCGATAAAAAAAACATACAAAAAATTATTTTCTACATTTGCAGATAGGTATTTCCGGTTGGCTAACAGGACATTATAACTTCCGATGTCAGCCAGTTGACTATAGCAATAACCCTAGAACATTAAGGGTATGTGATATCAATAAAATGGAAATAAACAATTTCACATTTGTTTATTAAATAACTCAATTTTGTTAATGTTATGTTGACTTGCTGCCTGACTTGAAATGGGTTCTACCACCTATTCCAAATAATCTGCATGACCCAAACTTCTTACTTCTTTTCAATTATTTGTTACATTTGATTTTTTTTTTACTTTGGTTAATATTAATTGTAACTAACATTAAATATTTTCCAAATAAATGTTGAAAGCTCAAATTTGTTTCGCGCTCTACTTGGGCTTACCTTGTTCCGCACCTATTTTACACAAACAAAAGAAAAATAAATTGTTGTTAATTAAATGCAGTAAAACAAAAAGTTTAATTGTAAATATGTTTTATTTTTTTAATTTTTTATTGGTGCGAGTTAAAAATTTTTTATTTTAATTTGTAATTGGTAGCTTTTTATTATTATTTTAATAAGTTTTATGATTTCAATATACATTTTTTTGTACATACATTTTTCTGGCATCTATTTTTTATTTATTTTTTAACATAATTTAATATTAATTTTAAATTTTATCTATAATTTTAATATTTAATAAGTGCTGGTAAACATTTTGTTTCTTAATTCTGTACTATTTCGAGAGAGCTGCAGTTCCTTATAAAAACTTTTAATTACTTTTATAATTAAAACATACAACGATTTTGAAGTTGCAATTAATATAAAAAGTTGTTTTAAATTTATTATTATTTTATTTTTATATAAAATTTATTTTTGTCAAAATTTGCGTATTGTTTGATGATTACTCAATTTATATACAATATTTTTGCATTTGTTAATTATAT
>JXPL01101779.1:0-12926 GCA_001015235.1 Sphyracephala brevicornis | reverse complement strand
ACTGGCAGGATTTAAACATTTTTTAAATCTTTATATTTTACATTATTATTACAACATTATCTAGATATATGCGGAATCGCATTTTTATGGTTATTCTTAGCTACTCAACAGTCAGATTAGCTCTGTTTAATTAATGAACAAAAAATATATTGAAATACTAAAAACTATTATTAATCTCATAGGTGATATTACTATTAACTCTGCTGTATATAAATGTTAAATTACTTAATAGCATTATATGGAGTAATGTTTTATTCTTGGACTATTTCAAGAGAATTTTAAAAATATGCTCAAATTTCGGAATGACAATAATNAACTATTATTAATCTCATAGGTGATATTACTATTAACTCTGCTGTATATAAATGTTAAATTACTTAATAGCATTATATGGAGTAATGTTTTATTCTTGGACTATTTCAAGAGAATTTTAAAAATATGCTCAAATTTCGGAATGACAATAATTAGAAATGTCCTCCTTTGAAAATCATTTTAATTTTATTTATCTACATGAATAAATATGTAAATGTTCGTTTGCTACGAATCTAAGATATCCGAAAGTTCTTCACCGATTGCTTTAAAGCTTCGACACAACGCTGCATTCGAAAACGAGCATGCTCAAATGACTTTTTTTTATTTACTTTATGGAGGTCACATTTGTATCAGGTAATAAACATTTTTTTCCGAAGTACTAGCATGTGCTAGAAAGTGCTTTAGAGTGATGTTATATGTTTAGTAGCAGCACTATGGAATGTTCAATTTATAAAATAAGATTGTGAAATGAAACACATTAGAAATGTGTGCTTTCTCTTTTCTTTTTTTATTCATTTAATTAGACAGTCACAGCAACGCGTGGGGCTTTAGCTAGTATATAATAAAAGCATTTTCTGAATTGCTTAAGAATGAAATGGTATTAACTGAATTCTGAATTATTACTAATTATATGAATTATTATATTGTGTTGTTGTAAAACAGTATACAATAAAATATGAGTTATAAATATAAAATATATAAGATATAAAATAATAATAATGTTGTAGTCTTGTAAGTAAAATTTATATTTTATTAAATTTTTAAATAATTTTAAATTGTTGGTTTTATGCATAACTATATACATTTTCTTTTAATAAATTATTTAAGAATATTGTTTGTAATAATGCAATTCAACTAAACTTAAAATACTCGTATATTAACGGCTATACAATAACTGTTAATCAAAATTTAATTTTATTTTATTTCATTTAAATTTTTTATACAAAAACAAAATTTTAATAAATCACGTAATCATGTAATGAAATCAAATTTCAGTTAAAACACATGCAAAATACATTTGTAATGCAGTTTATTTGAAATTGCACAATATAATTACAATACGATGTCTGTCTGTCTACCGGAGCTCAACTAAAAATTGACTAATTGAGTTTCAATTTGAGCTGCTGGATTTGGATTCATCTACATCCAAGCAAAACATTAAAAATTCGGAAAATATAGTTCGAGATATAGTGCTTGAACTGTGAGTTGAACCAATTTCAGATTTATTATTTTGAATTTGAAACCAAATTTTTCTGTGAAAAAGTTTAGTTAGCATAAATTATACGAAATGATAAATTTAATGCTTGATCTGCTGCAAATGCAAACCATAACATGATTGTCTTCTGAATTATTTGTATAGTAGTAATGTAATCTATTTATTTAAATAAAATTAATACTAAATACGATTAAAATATAAATATTAGTTAAAGAAAATGTTCTTTTAATGGCAAGAATTTCAAGATTTTTTGTTGGAAAACCTCCGAGAACCACTCAAACTAAAATACATTTGAACGAAATATTGCAACGAAATGCACATTTTTATAATATTTTAACGTGAAATATTTCATTCGGTTAAGCTGATTGAATAACACCAACCGCTACTTATTCCGAACTATTCCGGGTGTAGCGCGCTGGTTTCAAATAAAAGTAAAATCACTTTTCCATGTTACGCAGAAAATCATTTGCAAAGTGCAGAACAGAAGATCAAAGCAGAAACACCAACTCAGCTGAGATACTTTTCCATCTGCTTTCATCTGCTTACATAATAGTTTCATTTTTACAACTTGATTCATCAATTACTTTACAGCCATTCACAAGTTACTTAGAAAGGAGTAATTCGTATTCTGTAGTTTTGATTAAGTTTTCTGCTGATTTGTGTTTTGGATACAAATTTTAGACTTAATGTACTTGATTATTTTGATAACTTAATAAACCATTTGAAATTAAACATGAAATAGAAATTATTGAAACTCATAGAATGAAAATATCGAAGTGCAAACATACTCGAGACACGTAATTGTCAATTATTAATATTTGAATTCCTTATCTCAGTTGCCTCGCAAATTGTGCGTCTTTCAAAATGCAGTAAAATTGGAACAATTGTATAATAAACTAAAAATATGTTGGTAAAAACAAATTTTATCTAATTAAACGTTTTCAAACACATAATACATAATATAACAAATTATCTTAGTATCTATTATCAGTAGAATTGATTATATGCCAAAATGAAGTTAACAAAGATACCAACAAACTGATAAAAAAATTTTAAAGGTGAGTTTTCGTTCGTATTTTTAAATTTTGTTCAATTAAATTTAATTATAAAAATTTGTTCACTTTGGAAAAATGTGGTTCGAATGCACACAGCTAAATCATTTAACGTCAATCATATTAATAATTTAATTATGTTAACTTTATTTCAGTTTTTATACTCAATTTTTTATATTCAATAAAAAACTCTTATACATACATATGTACAAATTTAATTAAATGCTTATTTAACTGCAATATGAAACACCATTTATATCATTAATAATTATAAAACTTTATTGCAATTTAGTACAGATAAGATTGGACAAAGTATATATGTACATATATATGTATATGTAGTTTAATGGATTAATTTATTTTTATTGATTTACAACAAAATAAATCAAATACAGAGCAAATTTTTAAGAAAATTTAAACGCAACAGGTAAACTCAGAAGTGATGATTAATTGTTTCTTCATAAAAATTCAATAAAATAATTACGTGAATATCAACAGTTTTACTTAACCGAAATTATCAGCAAATAAAACGAAGGAATTTCCTGTTTTTGTTAAATAAAAATATAAGCACAAAAACAAATTCAATAATTTAAATTGTAAAACACTACAATCACGGCTGTTGCCAAGTCTACGAAAGGGGGAGCGAATCCCACCCAAAAAAGTTCTTGAAGGCACATATGCTTTGAATATATGAGTAACAATATTTCATAAAAATACATTTTAACGTTTAAATTTACACTGTTTTATTATTTATACAAATGTAATACAAATAATATTACATATTTGCTTCTTATTTTGTAAAAATCGTCAAATGACTCTTCAAAATTGGCTGGATGACAACGCTAATCACTCGAAGGCAAACAGTTGATCATTATTTACGATACAAAACCTTATTTATTTATTTAATGACGACCAATCCAGTAGTTTCGGATAGAAACATACATATATGCTTGTAAATTGTTACATTTCAGGTTCACACTGTTACTAAAGCATCATTTCATCGTTGTTAATGGTCTGGTTTGCTTGGTCTATGATGAAAACATTCATGTTTTTTCTTTAATTCTTATAAAATTGCTGTTAATAATGGAACCTGCAAATCGAATATTGCCATAACATCAAGCGATGTCAATAACTGAAGCTTGGAAGGAAAATGTGCAAGCTTACCGCACTGATGCGTCATTTACCTTTCCCAGACCACGGATATTAATACATCAATCTTCACGATTGTTATGTCTACAAATGGAGAAAGTAATTTTAACGATAATGAATCATCTATATATCAAATAAATTACTTTGAAATCCTTGACGCCGTTATTGAACAAATGGATGATCATTTTCAGCGTAATAAAGAAATCCTGAATGCAGTTGAAGCTGCAATTGATTTTTCGAAAGATAATTTTGTCTAACATGCATTAAGACTTGGCTTGGCAAAACTACTCCATCTATCTCTATCGCCTTTTTGAACCAATCGAAACTTTGGGTGCCAAAACAGCTATGAATCGCCATTGCCAGTGCTCTGGCATGATCATCAATGTAAAGAATCTATTATATTTATTAAAAACAAGTTATTTTGCGATATAACTTAATTCATGACCTATTAAAAATTGGTCTGCTTCTCCAAAAATTGTTCTAATTCCCACCCTTTTTTTTGGCTACTGCCGTGACTGCTGTGTTTTAATTGCTCTAATGTGATTACTACAAAATACATATAGAAGTCTAGCAAACAATGGAAAAGAAATTTTTTGATTTTATTTAATTGAAAGAATAATATTTTAAGCTTCCTTTTAGAAAATGCTTGATGATGATGGTCTAAAGGTCAAAAAAATGTTGAACCACAGTTTGGATTGAATGACAATATCAAAAATGCAGAACAACGCTCAATCCAAGGACAATAACATAACAGAGTTTGTAACAGAGATATTGCCTTTATGTTAGGTTATTATAAAATATATAATCAGTAATGAAACATTCATATTTCTTCGTCTTCGTCTCACTTAGTGCTACAAACATATTTTATTTTAATTTTAGATAATATTCCGATTGTTACCACCGTGAATGCGGCATTTGAAATTTCATATTTTTCATATTAGTTTCGGAATAATGAAAATTATTTTCTTATGTTTTAGGTTTGGAATTTGTTCATAATTCATAACTGGTTTTAAATACATTTTTTTGTGACATTTTCAAGCCAACTTTCTCACAAACCAAACAAACAGAAAGATTTTGATTAAGATACATAGTGTAACTTAACAATTTTAAAAACTAAACTTTTGTAATTAATTAATTTCATTAATTGATTTCAAATTATTGTTGTCTTTAAAAATATGCATACTAAATGAATGAAATGAAAACTATAAGAAATATTGTATATGTTTTACCAAATATACTCGCCAATCCAAATTTGTCGTTCATTTCTCAAATTAAAATTAAAATTAATTTTCTTTTTATGTTTTTAGTTTACTTTTGTGCATTTATGTACATTCATACAATGCTTGTTTGTATCTTCTATCACGTTTTCATTATGCTTTAAAAAAGAAAATATTTTAAACAATCTGAAACAATTACCGTTAAAAGTGCTTGCTCAACAAAACGTGGTAACCTATATATTCGTACTGCGACAGTATGCAGATACTTGTATCTATTTTAATATCAGCTGTGTATTTGACTTCTATAGTTTCTGGCTTTAATGGGAGTATTGTACCTTAGGAACTTGAGTATTTTCGCTTATACACACATCCACAACTGTATTAATATAATATTCATATTCATATGTACAATATATTAAGAGTTTTTGTTTTTTTGTAACTGTTGTTTGCTGACAATGGCACTAAAAATGGTTTTCGGATTTTGTCAGTTTTCTTCAACATCAAATTGTCTGAAGTTTTCAGCTACAATTCGAATTGGACTAATTGTTCGAAATCGAACTCAAGGTGACTTTATTGAAACGCAACAAAATTAAATTATATTTATTTTGTTCAAAGATATTTTTATGAAATACCATTAAGAAAAAATTATTGATCAATTTTAAATACTATTGTGAGCGATTCATGTTTCACGTTTTACTTGACATTTAACAGACATTGAAATTTCTTTTTGAGATTTAAAAAATCAAAAGTTATAACGACATTAGAAGCCTAAAATTCCGAGGAGTAACGTACATATATCTAATGCGAATTGTAAATTAAAAATTTTAAAATGGAAAGACAACGATTGTCTAAATACGTAATCAGGTTAGTTTGATACTTGCAAGGACAAGCAAATTTTGTATTTCTATGCCATAAATATATTGTGGCCGTCGTAGCGCAGTGCTTAGTATACTGAATTAACACGCGGAAGGTTCGTAATTTCCAAAGAAACTCTCTAATATTCAGTCGTTCGGAGTCGACTATAAATAGTAGGTTCCCAATACCCTTGTTCAGTACATAATGGTAGTGGTAGAGCGCCCCATACTTCTACACTGGAGTGCAAATTGGGGAATTATTATTATTATTATGCCATAAATATATATAATTGAATCGATTTGTTGAATATAGGAAATAGTTGGTTAGATTTTAATGGCAAATCATTGAGCGCTGGTTAATATTGACCTCCTAAGGTACTACATTTGCAGAAAAAAAGTTTTTTCTTTACTTTAGTCCCCATTGACAAAGATTTGGGAAATGCCTATAACCTATAACTCATCTTACGAAATCAACATTGAAATACTAACAAAACCACTGCAAAAAATTTAATTTCGTGCAATACGAACTGAGATGAAAAGCCTGAGTCCTTGTTACCAACTGGTCCAATTATGATTATTATAAAATTATGTCAGATTTTCAAAGTAAATGGGACTAATAAGGAACTTTAAACGTCCCATTTAATAAATGTATTTAATTGCAATATTCAATACTGCAATACATGTTTACTTTTACATATGTACATTATCTGCGAAAGTTCATTTCAGAATATTATATACATACTTCTGTACATATGTATATATACACACTTAGTATTTACGATATTATGGCCACTGATTAGATTGTTCTGAACTCACATCTACCGCCCAAACAGCATATGAATTTCACTGTACAAGTGAAGGGCTTGTCAAAGTCGGCTTTACCGGAAATATTTGTTAAGTTCTTGTGAAATATTTTTTTGTGGTGAAGATATATTTCGAGTGTACGAGTACATATTTTATAGAAGACATACAGCTGTACAAACTTATACGATTGTTTCAAAAAGAATATTTGATAATTTAAGTTGTTAGAATTTTTTTATGTACATACATATGTCGTTTATGCATGCAAATATACATATATATGTATATAAGTGTGTATGTATGTACCACATAACATGATTAGTAACCGATAAGTAACTGTCCATGAGTATTCAAAATTATGACTAATGCTGAACTTTTACAGTCAAGATAAAATTGCGAAACATATTATTTCAAGCGTCACATCAAGTCTGTAGTCACCATGGAACAAATACGCACGAATGATTTATTCTGTACAAATCGTGCAGTTGTTTAAAGAATATCAATGGGATTCATAAAAAAGATTAAGAAAACAGCAGCACTACTCAAGTGGGTCTAGGTGATTGAAATGACTCTGTTTAAGCTGCACGAATAATGTTACTCTATGGTTCTGCAGATGTCATTGCATCCAATGTTCTTTGGAATGAACTGCGAACATCATTAATGCAATAATGCAAAGTTCAATAAAAAACTGTTGCGGACTTTGCAATAATTCTGTTCACTACTACTGCTCATTGAGGTATTAAGCGCATTTGGGTGCCAATAACACATGCAAATCCTATGAAGCGTTTTCCTTTGCACTCCATACTAACACGAAAATTCTATTTAATTTTGTTTGTTCCTGTTGTAAAAGTTTGTAAACAAAAATAAAAAAAAATAAAATTAAATTGTTTACACAATAAACCTACTTAATGTTTGTTTTTCTCTTCCTTCGCTCTTAATTGTGGAAAACACTGCCTGATTCACCTTAAAATGGCATGGAAAAAGAAGACAACCGCAGCTATGACTGAATATGAAATAAAATCACAAATGTTTTTATTTTTTTCTCCAATTTCTTTAATGTCTTTAATGTTAATGTTTCACTACAAAAAATAAAAGAAAGAAAAAACCAGATTGTCGGAACTGAAACAAGCGAAATGCTAAACCGGCAAAACTACTTTTTTTTTAAATATTTTGTGATACGACGAAACGAACTCTGTTTTGAGTAAAATCCTTTTCTCTTTCCTTAAAAAAGTTCCCTACTACATATGCCAATTCGAACACATTAAATAACCCAAATACGCACACTGAGAGGGTCAAAGTATTCAAGTCTGCAAGCGCAAGCAAGATCATTCTCGTATGTTTGAAAAGCTCAAACGATAAATAACGTATGTTGTATTTATGTATGTACGTATGAATATAAAGTGACTCAATACAGTAAGTAAAATTGTTTTCAGACTTGAAACGAATTATCCCAGAAGACCATCCAAATGTACTTACATATATATATATACACGTCATATATATAATTAAGCAAAAAAAATAAAGTTCTCTCAAAATACGTTTTCTTAAGCTTAAATGATTTATGTATGTATGTGTATTGCCGGTTTCTGTAACTGATCCCACAGTCTAATTAGAATAATTTCTTTTTTTCGTATTACCTGATTTCGATATCCACAATCGATCGCACTGACCTCTTGTTTGGTGTTGTTGTAAGCGTAACGTTGTGGTATGCGTGGGATCAATAGTGGATCGACGTACCTTATTTAAGTAAGTATTCTTTGGTATGTAAATATTCTTTGTTGTTGTTTTTGCTTTCGTTTTTGTTGTATTTGTATATTTTTGAATATGTCGTTGAAACAAAAGTGGAACGAATGCGTTTTTGTTGATATTTTAAAATTTATATTAATGCCAATATTGGTTTCATATATAATTATAGCCTTTTGACGAACGTGGCACACTTAACATTTGGTACGTGCGTAAAATTACCAATTTGTATTGGCTATATGAATACTATTTAATATGTGTTTTGTTACAAACTTTATAAAACTTTATTTAAGATGACATTGTAAACAAACGAATTCGCGTAAAAATGCAAACAATTGCCATTCGTGCTTGATCACCGTCGTAATTCGTTGACAGACACAATGCGACTGACTAGCCGTTGAGTTCCTCTGCAAAACTTCTTTTTAAAATTTAATGCTTTTGGTGTTATCGTTTTATTTTTTGTTGTTGTTTTGAGTTTTTGTTTGCTCTTTTCGTTTTTTTTGGCGCACATTTGTTTGAATTATTGATACAAAAAGCAGTAGCTCGCAACTTATTTAAAATAGGGCTTATTATTAAAAATACTTTAAATGAATAAAAAGTCCAGACTGTAAATGACATTATTATGCATGTATGTCTATTAACTCAACTGACTTAGCAATTAATTTAAATAGGCTAACATATTTTTTTTGTAGTATTTTAAAAAGACTGTATACATGCATATCTGTATGTATATATAAATATAATTCTTATATACTCGTATATATGTATATATAATACATATACACAAGTAAACACATATGTTTTTGTAATGTTAAAATTAATGTATTAATATTTGCCATGTATATAGTATACATATATATATGTACATATATATATGTATATCTAAATATAAGTTTATGGCTACACAATATATATTTTTTAATTATTTTAATTTATTATTGTAATCTACCTTTCGGCAATAAGCGATACATGAGTGATTATTCGTAATACTTATTATATAAGAAATAAATATGTATGGCTATATCCAGTGAGACAGACTTTTTATATTTTTGCTTTTAAAATTTTCTCTACAAATGTCATATGTTCACATATAAACAAATCATAAGAAAACTAAGAAATACTATTTTGAGCTTGCAATAAATGAATTATATTGAAAACGAATGCACAGAAATTTCATTGCCATCGCTATTTTCAGACAAAACTAAAGATTGTAAGAATGACAAAACATTACTACTTGTCACAAGAGGGTTAATTGAAAATATTTTAGTTCATAAAATGCAACCATGCTTTATGAGCTTTCATCAGCTGTGGCAGCTGTTGAAGTTTTGCTGCATGTGTCATTTGTTTTTTGTTTTTGTGATTGGACGATTGTTGGTGGTTTGTCATTATTGCTTTTCATAAAATAGTTTTAGTTGTTTTTGCAAAGGTTCTGTGTAAATAATTCGTCATTAGTGGACTAGCAAATTATTTGTTATAAATAATTTTATTTTGTAGCGGTAAGTAAATAAAAAAGTGAAGTCAAAATCTGCTTTGAAATGATGTGAAAATGGCTGTGAAAATATTATTTCGTCCCTTTTGTAATCTTTTTTGCTTATTTAATACATATGTATATATGCGTGTATATGTTAGTACATATGCATGTATGTAGTTTTTTTTCTTGTTCGCCTGACAACAACGCAATTAAAGGCAAAAATATTTGGTAAAAGAACAATTGGAAAATTTTGTAATCTCGTTTGATTTCTGTTTAAATAAAAATACATCATATACATATTTCGTTTCAAATTGCAATATTTGATAACTGCACTTTGCTTGTACGTATTTATTGCCGATATATGTATATATGTACATATATGCAAGATAATGTTTCACTAAGCTGAAGTCCACCGTACGCAATTGTAACTTTATTCTAGACATTTATAATTATTTTATTAAATTTCATAAAGACGAAAGCAAATATAGAGAATCGTTAGACTTGGCAGGCAATCTGCATTGTATTTAACCACTGCGAAGCCACAAAAGTTTCAATGACAATGAACTTTTCTTAAGGAAAACGAGATGTGAGGTTCTTTGTGAAAATTCTTATGTACATATGTGTATGCACTCGCGTACCAAGTTTTAACTTACATTTGAATATGGATATGTATACTCCTGCCATCCGGAATTTCATATTTCTTTTACAGTCGTAATGTGCATAAGCTAAGTTGATTCATAGGCGGCAAAGAATACACACAAATGCTATAAGGCAAATGTTATTTATCTGTGCACTTGAATGTAAAATTGTGTTTCTAAAACAGTTTAATGCGCTTAATATTAGAATCATTTTTGAAACAGCGATTGCCTCTACTGTATTAATGAATCATTTATTTTGAATATTGTGCATTTCAATAAAAATTGTTTTGCAGCATTTTTATCGTTGAATTCCTTGCACAATCTAACTTATTTCTATATGAATATTTTTATCAGTATATTGACTTTTGTATTTGTTGTTTTAGTAAGCGGTAAGCTGAGACTCTGAAATATGTCTCGCAATTTGAACAATGGGTCAAATCACCGTGACTATGGTGCCACTTCGAGTAGTACCAGCGCCGCCATTTCAAGTTTACCTGATGTTAATTTTTCTGGCTTTAGTCCCACGGAATTTATGTCCCTTAGCGAGGACATTGCACATAACATAAATGCGGTTAACTCAAGTTGGAAGCAATTGGAAAAAATTCTTAAAGTAATTGGCACACCGCGCGAACAACAAAATGTTAGGGATAAAGTGCACAATATACAATCCAAGACAAACAACCGCATTGAGGTCACAAGTAAGGATTTAGAACGTCTGACGTCGATAGTGCGTCGTGGAGATAAGCAGCAAAAGTTGCAATTGGAAAAATTAACAAACGATTTCCGTACTGTGGTTGAGAAATACTCTGCCGTGCAGCAACGACTAGCTGCAGCTATGAGACAGACGTATACACAATCACAAATAGCGCAGGTACAAGATGACCAAATCATTTCCGATCAAGCTGAACTGTTGCAGACTCAGAGTCAAATACAAGCAGGATTGGAATTTGAACAAGACATGCTGTTGCGTCGAGAGCAGATAATTAAACAAATTGAGGCTGATATTTTGGATGCGAATGCAATAATGCAAGTAATAAGTAAAATAACACTAGCACAAGGGGAGGAAGTGGGTATGTATTTCCTCAAACACTATTGTGTTTTCTCAATTAAACGATTAAATTTGTATAATTTTAATCTTCGTAGATCACATTGAAACCAGTATTCAAAACGCTGCTACTGAGGTCGAACTTGGCCGTGACGAGCTTATTAAAGCATCAGAACGGCGCCAAAGTTATCGACGTAAAATATTAATAATTTTAGCAATTGCTGTGATAATAGGTTTAATTGTAACTGGCATTATTGTTGGAGAACTAAAGGGTTAAGATTTGTTATGAAATGCTTTAATGCTTTAGGAGCAAATTAATTGTTTTTTTACTCATAGATTTTAGCATATTCATATATTTAGATACAAATGATATAAATATCGAAAAGACAAACTTACATATACATATATACACTCATATTCAAACATAATTCAACGATTTATTTTCGCTTTTATGTTTTAATCAACACAATTTTAGTTATTTATTATAAACAACACATTAAAACTTTCATTTCTAAAATGTATTAACTTCACACAATAGTTTAAAACTACATTTATAAAAGTATTGTTATTAAACAGAAATAAACCAAATTATGAATACAAAGTACATACATATACAAATATTAAAAAACTTTAAACAAATATTTAAAACATTCTTAGAATCGTTTAATTGTTATATGAATTAAACAAATAAATTTAATCTTAAAAAATAATTCATTGTATATAATTACGAAAGGGAAGTAAGATGTAATAAAAAGCCATGTTGAAATTAGTAAATGTTAAGTCGAATTTGCACAAGATGTGATATGGGTATTGAATTCATATTACATTGGAAGCTACACTGATATTAATATATGAAATGTGAAGATTGCAGCATCATGTATTAGAATTATGTTTAAACAAAGTTTGAAGAATTGGGTACTAACTGTAAAAGTTGCAGATGTACTCAAGATTTTTAAGATGAAAATAAGCATTCACTATATGTATGTAGTTAAAGTATGTAAAGAGATATATATTAAACGATGACAACCAAACATATTTGTTCTATGTGAAGAACTAATTACATAATTTTGTTAGCATCATTATGTAAAACAATAAAATCAATTTTTATATTGCTTATAATATTATTAATGAAATGCTGTCTTATTATTCTATATTAATCAACTTTATTTCACTTTATTATATATTTTTTAAATGTCATAGCGGCAATTTACGCCCTCCCCCCAGTTTCCAACCAAAATTGACATTTACATATGTTCATATTGTTTGGAAAATCACCAAAAATAGGTACATAATTTATTAAAAAATAATTAATATATTAGGGCATTACGTGATGTAATGTGATATACTTTTGTAGATTGGGCTTAAGAGCACATGAAACAGATCCATTATTTCATGGGGAAATCATCTTTAGCGATGAAGCTCATTTCT
>JXPL01101736.1:0-13282 GCA_001015235.1 Sphyracephala brevicornis | reverse complement strand
CCGAGTATTGTCCAAGGAAATTTTATTTTTATATTTCGTCTTAAATTCTACCTGTAAGGTCCAATATATTAAAATGTTCGTATCAGAGTACCATACTCTATTAATTTACTCCATTCAATAAAATGTAATTTGGTTAAGTTTAGGATTTTGTATGACATGTCTATTTTGTGAAACTATCAAAGAAATTCGTTTTTTGATGTTGTTTTCAGAAACGTTTATTGAACGATTTACCCAAAATAAATTTTCAAATATTATATCATTATATGTGTATACTATTTATAACATTTTAGAAAAACGAACTGACACTCCCTTCTTACAAAATAATAAAACATTCTTCATTAATGAATTATGTAGGTTGAAATAATTAAATTATATATATACATATATAACACACAGAGAGGTAATTAATATAGGAATTAATAACTGCGGTATTTTATCAAAAATCAACAGTTTAGAGTATAGAGTATATTTGTTTACTCTAATTGATTTAATATTGTAATAATACCAATTTTAATAGCTGTAGTTTAAGTGCTTAGATTGTGTTTTCATTTCTGCTCGTGTATTTCGTTAATAGTCCTTGCTCAAGCGTTCCGTATTATGTGATTATCAATTCTTCTATTAGTTTGTTGTTTTTTTAAAAAAACTAACAAATTGTTTTTAAAAATAAAGTTTTTTTGTATTAATTTGTAATCAAAGAATGATTAAGGGGAATCTATGTACATATATTGATTAAGTCAAGTATATAGATAACATAATGAATACATAGTACTCGTATGTAGAAATGAATGATGCTCTTATCAGTTTATATATTCGTATATTATTTAAATTTATATTGCTGTTCAATTACTTAAATTACTTTATAAAATATTTTTAATATTTAAATAAATAAATTAAAATTTATATTTCAATATTAATATCTTAGAAACATACAACTACTTAGTTTATATTTCATTAAAATTCTTCTTGCTTTGCGTCTGGGTAGCGAGTGCGAGTAAATAAATATTTTTATATCAAAAAATATTATAAAAAAGACATTTACATATTTCAGTACCCAAAGAGAGTGAAACCTATTCTAAGGTAACTAAGGTTTTATGGACATATTTATGGACTTTAACAAGTTGAGCATGAGACATAAAACCCTTCAGTCAAAGTTATTTTTTATTGGAAAAACATTGAATAAAGGAATATTTGACCAAAGTTTTACGAAATAAGTATGTGAATAAAAACGAAATGTTATTAAATGCTTTCATAGTCCCTGAGCAGTACCAACATATGTAAAGATTTGTATTACGGTAAAGTTTAGTAGAAGTGTTGTATTAAGTTAGTTTAAAATATTCTTTTACATAAAAAAAAATTAAAATCATTTTCTCTCAATAAAGCATCTTTACTTTTTTTCTGATCATAGAACTCACAATACTCACACAATACTCATACAAATGGAAAATAAAAGATAATAAAAGAGCAACGAAAAAAAATATGTATAAAAAATCTGAATAAAATGTAAAAACGAAAAATAAATGAAAAATTGTAGTTTATGTCAAGAGACTTCGAACGAAAGCTAAAAGCTCGTGTCGCTTCAACGAATTCAGTTTGGTTAGTTTTGATCGTTTGTTATGGTGGTGTCGAGCGCGGTTGTTTTGCGAATTTTCAACAAAATTATTTAAATACAGAAGTATTTTGTTAAGTAAAATTCGGTAATACGAAGTTTAATGAATGCAGCAAATAAATAGACATTGAAATTAATAAGTTTTAATATGGAAAGTTTAATTATATTTATGTAATTGGCTTTTAACCGCGTTATTTGTGGAACGTGGAACTTTTAAGTTAATTCGGTATGACTTTGACATAAGATAATATGATGAAGGCCTTCATACTTTTCTTTGACTTAACACATACTGTAACGATTATAATTATAAAAAAAATCATGTTGAAAACCATACAAAGAAGCAGTTCAAAATAAGAAAAACATTGAATTTAATATAATATAATTTTTTGCACGCGCTCTTTTTTTTCCAAAATTTTGCTTAATACAATTTTATGAGATTTAATGAAATTTGATAATAAAACGATAATTAATACACACAAATTTATACATAAGTGTTTCTTCACAATTGTCAAAATTATATGTGAGAAAAATTATGCATATGTATGTATGAATGTATATATAATTGTACATACATATACATATGTATATCTATTCAATCTACCGAAAAATCAACATCATTAATACATATATTCTTATTATTTTTTCTTTTTCGAATAATCTTGTTTTTTATCTCGGCAGTCTCTCGACAAGTAGATAAAAATTATAGCAACAAGAATTGTGAATAAAAGAAAAGATAAATATTTGTGAAAATTGCACGAAGAAAAATTAGATACATACATATGTATCTTCTCACCACAAAACAACAATTTTAGCAAAACAACGCACACGCCGATATACTATGAAACTAAATAATTACAATAATACGACTATTAATGGTTTAAGCGAAAAAAAAACAAAAATTCTTTTAATTTACTTGTATGTGACTAAAAAATACCTAAATAATAGATGGTAGAACAATTAGATAAACAAAATTTTCCATTTTAAATTCACATATATTATTTATAACATATTTGTATGCATATAAACCACAATAAAGATTAAATATGATTGTCGAAAATTTTCAAAATTCAAAAACGAACCCGTCCACTGCCTTTTTAAGAATTACAACACGTGCTATAGTTCCCACCGAAAGCACAGAATCTGAAAATTTGTTGACAGAAGTCACTCATACTGACAATTCAGAAAGCAAGAATGATTTCAAAAATGATACCAACTTTGGAAATTGCTGTTGTTCTTGTCATATTAAGTCTGTTCCACTGCTTTCCAATAAAAATTGCGCCTCCTGTGTCTCCTTGCAATCAACTACCTGCATTGTTCAAATGAGGAAAGAAACAACATACTTAGTATCAGCGGCTGCTACTGAAGAACCTGAACAAGAAAATGTTTTGCGTTATTCCTTTAAAGGGTATCCACCGGAACTGTATTCACCAAAACAAGAATTTATCTACACGCGGCCTCTGGTTAATAAACAGGTAAGATATATTTCACTTTTTAAGTTATTAATAGGAAATAGGGAAAAAGAATACAATTCAAAAATATTGACTTGTTAGGTTTTGGTTAGCCTTTTTAACTCCTATTATGTTGTTCATGCGTTCGGAGTTGAATAAGTTTTGATGTGTAAAAGTGTAAGAGTTATTTGTAATTACATAAACGTAAAAGCAACTTTGCCAGACTAATCTCAGACAGTCAAATGTACAATCAACAAAATTGTTTGCCAGACATTTAATATAATATTAAATCTGAATGACTCCCTCATCTCATTTTCTGCTCTTAACCCTTTAGCGTTGCTTTGTTTTTTATTGTAAAATTACTACTGAATTATTATGAAGTTCATTTATTTTTTTATAATTAATTTTTAATAAAAATTAATTGGCATATGCGAAGTAAACATATTGCCAAAAGTAAAGTAAGGAATTAATTTATTTCGTGATGTATAAGGGTTAGTATTATAAATAAGAACAATGTTTCTATTGTTATTTCGAGTTGAAAGATGAGTTGGTACATTAACTCAGCATATTACATACAATAGGCGTAAGACAGCTTTGAGTTTATTGAAAAGATATTAAAGTGTTTGGATGATTTTGATATATACGTAATCGTAGCAACGTAGACTATATATGTATGTATGTATGTAAGTTTTTTGGCTTATATTCTTGATTCAGTATTGTCGACATAAATTTAACTCTGTACAAAAACTAGTACGTGTACATACATATATATACTCTTATTTAAAAGAGATACAAGTCATAATATTTTTTCATAATGCTCAAATAAAAAAATATGTATACTTAAATTTCCTCAGTAGCTCCAGCAATCACTCATTTTTAACAACAAATTTTATTAAAAATTTTTTAATTCAAATTTAAATATAAAAGAATGCAGACAAGGCATTCAAAAAAAAAAATTTTAGCAATTGTCTACATTTTATGTGATGTATTTCATATATTGTATAAAAAAATATTTTTTCGCAAAGTATCGTGCGTTCATTGACTTCCCTCGATAACACAAACACACATAATGAGACGTAAAAAACAACGCCATTGAACATGTGCTGGAAAAACGTTCAAAAATCACAAAACATATGAAGAAATTATTAAAATATTTACAAACAAATTTAAGATCAATAAGTCTTATATTAATCCTCGTATTTACTTAAAATAAAAATATTTGAAATTTAAAAATAATTTCTTATAAATGCCGCTGTGTTTCGTTTACAATATACCTACTTTATTCCTATCTATAAGTTATAAATTAATTTGCTTTCTCATATGCTTATTTTTAACTAGGTATTTGAGTATTTATTATTGGAATATCACATTCGAACATGTATGTATGTGCATACATATGTAAAGATTCCTAATATGTACATGTGAGAACATTACTTTAATCTTAATTAATAATAGAGATATTCTGATCTAAGGTATATAATGCATTGGAAATTCGACATAAAGGTACAAAGTGTAACATTTATATTTTCAAAATTATAATTTTCAATTGACTAGTTATGTTATTCTCAGAACACTAATTAATTTGTATGTAGTTGGCATAAAAGTTCAATATTTATGTTTACTTCAACCCAAATATTTCTGTTATCAATTTAATTTGTAAAATATTCTTGGTATGTACATACATACATATATTAAAATTTCGTGTAAATTAAATATTTTTTTCTGATGTTTAAAACTTAACAAAAATTATTAAATTTAATGAATTACTTTTCCGGAGCTTTTATGTTTGTCATAATTATTGTAAAAATTGAAGTCTTGAGTATTTTGATATTTTAATAATTTCAAAAAAAAATGATTATTGTCATATATATTTCACATCTAAAACTTTTAAAAATTAGCACTGACAGAATATATCGCAATGGTGTTAGAAATGCCGCCTTATCATCTTGACCCTAAAAATTAAAATAGGATTTCTAATGTGATAATGTGATTCTAATATTTTCGATTAATTAATTTATCATTCGAAATATTTATGTAATTTTTATAAGGATTTTTAATCAAATGTTCTATTATGTATAATTAAAACTGGATTAAAAACTCAGAGTTCACACAATTGCTTTCGAGCTGCCACGTTTTGAACTCTATAGTCGTACTCGATGTGTTAAGAAAGCACGAACTCGCGTGTGTGATTTGTGAAATATATTTTCTTATGAGAAATTCGTGATATGTACAAGTCAGCGGCAAAGCACGTATACTCGTGAAATGTGCATAAAGGGCACGATAGCAGGCGTGGAGTTGTTCATTTCTCGAAAAAGGCAAATTTTAAACATAATTATTGATATTAATTTATATTGCCATTACTTTATTATTTTCTTATAATAATTATTGTTTTAATTGCGGCGAGTTTTATTTTCTGTATTAGCCGTCTAATGAGTCTACATCCAAAAATGAGCATTATCCAATACAATGAATTTCTGTGTCTAGTTTTTGAGTACAAATACATGCATACAACAAATATGTCAAAAACATATCAAAATAATAACTTAGTTTTAACATTTAACTGTTTTTTTTAATAATACTATTATTAATATTTTTACTTAACTTCCTACTTTTAAAATTTTTTATAATTTATTATAGTTATCCGTATTATTGTACAAATATCCGTTTAACTGTTAAAAATTAAAATAAATAACTACATCAGGATATTTTATGCTTCATGTTTTATGTTTTTATTAAAATAATTTCTTGATAATAACTAAAAACTAATATGAATCTGAAAACAATAAAAACATTTCATAAAGATGTGTACATACAAACAATAATTATGAATAAATAAATATATATAAATAAATAAATAGGAAAGAAAGTTTTATTTGTTTTTTTTTTTTGCATAATATACTAGTATTGAGAGTTTGTTTTTATTTTTATCATTTACCTGCATTTGCTGTCAATGAAATAGCAAAATATTATTTCGAATAGAAACAAAAAGTCCTAACAAAGAAAAAACCGGCATGCGTCAAGGAAATTAGGTCAAATTTTGTAGATATACATGTAAATAAGCAAGTAAAACTTGTTTTCTATTAAGAATGCGATATCTACAATGAGACCAAAACAAGATAAGCAGTAACACCATTGAAAACACCCACTTCACTTACGATTTTTTTAATAATTTATTTGAAATTAAGTAAACTATACTTTAATCATAAAAGTATNTTTATTTGAAATTAAGTAAACTATACTTTAATCTATAAACATACAACTCATAAAAGTATATGTAGCTTTGGGCTAATGCTTTAATCAAAATTCGGACACAAGTGAAGACAATTACGCCAATGATGAGAATGGTGACGAAGACTTTAAAATAGATAAATCATATCATCAGTCAGTTTCATTCATTCAGTTGATAGGTTCAAACGTGTTTGCGGAGGAATAAAGTACATTAATTCAAATATTTCGCTAAACCTAAGTTGTACATATTATAATCTTTTTTAAGCCGCGTGCTATTTAGGTATATATATCTTTGTTCATATTTTTCTAAAAATTGGTTTCATTCACGAATTCCAACTAAGATATCTTCTACCTAAAATGGGAAAGAGAGAAAAAGAAAGTAGCGAATTTAAACTAGTTTGTACGAGAAACTCAATACGACAAAATCAATTATGAGAACAAGGACAAAGGTTACAACTTTCACCGATCAACACCACACCAATCGCCAGATTTCCTTAACCAAGTTGAACATAAAGTATCAGTAATCTTTGGTCATAACAACTGCATTACATCTTTCAGTGGTAATAATCCTTCAGCTGACCATGCAGATTGTCACTTGTTTGTCACTGTGAAAGAAGTTACAGACATCATATGTGGAAGTAATTCAAAGAAATTATCTGGTAATGATCAGATTTTAAGGTCTTTACTTAAAAAGTTAACAAATGTGGCATGACTTTTTTTCCAATAATTTTCAACAAATGCAAATCTTAGTAACTTTCCATCTAGTTGGAAAGTAGTCAAAGTGATTGCACTTCCTAAAAAGATGACTCGTTCTTGCGTTGCGGGATACATGCCAATTGCTTTACTATGTTGTGTCAGTGAAATTCTGGAAATCATTCATGCATTGGAAAATCAACTTTACAATCCTAAAAATCAATTTGGATTTAGACAAAGACATTGAACATTTAATCCTTTGCTGAAACTTCATAGCGATGAACAAAATGGAAACTACAATGGCAATTCAACTAGCAAGGAGAAGGCTTTTATCATATGAATTATGGGGCTATTATTTAAACAACCAATTCTGCCTCCCAGATAATAAATAGTTTTCAACCATCAACGTTTTCTGCGTACAGGTATAAGAAGTTGTGTTAAGTATGAAAAGGATCTATGCGAGAGTTCCATAAACTCCAGGTTCAGGTACTAGTCATCAAACACTGATAGATTCAAAAACCAACTAGCAGCAAGATGAGTTAAAGGACTCATACGCTAACTATGGCGTTACCTTATGAAGCTTAAAAGTAAACTGCAACAAGTCAGAGCGCATATGTTTTCGAATACCATCAACATCATGCGGGTAAAACGACGGCAACCGGTTGGAAGACCAAAAGGACCAAATACCTTGAATCAACTTTAGCGAAAGATTCAAATTTAATGAACATGTTAACATCACTCTGAGAAGAGCCAATTTTGCTCTAACCCCTGTGCATCCCCTACTCTGAGTGAAGTATGGATAAAGCCAATAGACGAAAATGGTAAATTACAAGCAACTCACCAGATCGATAGCCATACAGTGCTGTCAAATTTGGTCTATCATATCCTCAACAACGATGAGTAAAATCATTGAGGTGTTCCAAATCAAAAAGTCTTTATGAAGCTGCTATATAACATAAACTTATGTAACATAAAATATAAGAGATGATTTTTTGAGCATTATACATTTCAGTATTTTATGGCAATATTAATTATCATTTAACCAATTAAGAATATTATATTTTACAAAGTCATTTATTTATAAGATATATGTCAAGAGCTATTTCTTGTGCCGACACTACTGATATATTTTAGCAATAAGTTTTTCTAAGCCAAAATGTACGTTCGATAACTAACTAATTCAAAAAAGATTTTATTGGAAAAAAAAATTGAATTTGATTTAGATAAAATATTTTATCAAACATAACAAAATATTTAAGAAAATTCAATAAAAAATAGTTTTCAAGACTGTATTATTTATTCATTAATATTATGTAAGGTTACCAGAAGTATAATGTATGTAGGCGGAAATCCTTAGTGTCTAAATAAATACCTACATACATTAGGGGTATTCACGATACGGTGTAAGTGCTTGGGTAACGGGGTAACTGTTGAAAAGAGTAAAATTAATTTACACTACAACAATAAAATATGTACAATGTTAATATGCCCAGGCTGTGTGAAAAAGTGTAATTTTGTGTAAAGTTGTTAGGAATATAAATAAACATATGAAACCAAAAGCTTTGGAGCATTTACACCATAGTGCCACCCTCTTGCAAATTAGGTATGTTCATAATCTATGGGTAAATATTAACACTTTTCCCCATTACCCAAGAGATTACACCGGATCGTGAATACCCCTATTAAAAAGTCCACTTAATCAAATTATGTGTAATTTATTTTAGTTTAAATTATGTTTTGGTTATACACATAATACAATATAAGTATGAACGTATGTATGTATATTCAGCGATAATTTAAAAATTAATAATTATACACGCCACTCATCTGTCCCACCAAAATTAAATAAATATATGTACGTACATACATATATACATAGTTAAGTGGAATGGTAACCGTTTCCTAAAATTAGAATAAAAAATATCGTTTCATAAAAGTTATAAAAATAGGGATGGACAAACATGTTTATTTTGTGCCATTAAAGTTTTGAAATTTGCTTCAAAATTGAGCTTGAAGATTTCCGGCAGATAAAGTATGTTACAAGGTTGTATTAATCTTTCTTAATAATTTATGTGTATACGAGTATATATGATTTAGAAGTTGGAAGTGAGAAATGTCTACACGTCCATACATATAAAACACAACTGCTGCCTAAAAGAAATTTAAAACTTAAGGGCATCATAATAATTGTAGTTGGTAATTAATAATCGCTAACAATAATTAGAAGACATTAAAATCTTCTACAACATATTATTGTATTAACAAGTAAAATATGAAAATTTGTATCTACAATGATTTTGTATGAATATATGTAAGTTTGTTTTATAGAAATATGTACATAAGTAGGTACATATGTTCATACATATACATAGATGTAGTTATATATATTATACGTATAATAAGGTTTTGTTTAATTTTTGTATGTCTTAAATTTTTGTTGTTGCTTATGTCGCCCCCATTCGATGTACTTACATACATACATATGTACATAAATTATACTTATTTCTCGTACTTTCCTATTTGCAACTCATCAACAATGAACCATAAACAATACAGTTATGAGAACAAGAATTCTTCCCATCCAGCCAACATTTGTTTTATATCTAGCATAGCTAATGAAGCTACTTTATGAGTATCAATATGATTAACATCAACACCAGCCCTTTTAATATCTGTACAGAATTTCCAAAACAATAAAATAAATCATCAAAATGATAGAACAACAGCTGCTTTTTGGCATGCTTATAAAAAAGTGAAAATTGAAAAAGCGGGTGTTTAGACAGTCAAGCAATTGCCTGCGGATTGTCAGTTTTGTTGTGCGCTTCAATCACTTGATATAAAATTCATTTCCTTCTTCGCTAAGGTTCTCGCAATATTTCAATAATTTTATTCGATTAATCTTATTTTTTGTTCTGACTTTAAGGAAGGGGAGATTTCAGTGAATTTCAAGCTTTATACATATGTGTGAACAAAGTAAAAGGGGTTGGTTTAAGACATTGACTTGTGAGGATGATTCTTGATCATTAATTAAAAATGAACACAGGACCATTTTAGTGAGATTTCAATGATATTGCTGTTAGATTCTTTAACATTAATTCCTTCGGCATTAATTTAAAACAGAAAAAAATTATTTAATGTGACCAAGATTACCAACACGCAATATTTACAATCAAACTACTTTATAAACGAAAAATTATAATTATGGAAAACATAAAGGTAAAGCATTTTATTTCTTACTATAATTATTTTGTCATAATATCAGCAATATGTTTTTTATCGTATTTAAGAACATTCTTAATTTATCATGTGAAGTTTAAACAAATACAAAATATTGACTAAAATTGTGTATCTATGATTTACTAAATATTGTTAATGCTTAAAATAAAATTATATATGAAAAATTTTTACTAATAAAAAGCAACATTTGTATAATAAAATAGAGAACAGTTATCTAGTTTGGTTATGGTAATAAATAAAACCAATAGCCTTGGTTGTAAGGATGATTTTGACCAATGAGCTTAGATCGAGTTTTAAAATATCGAATTTTTAAATAAGGAGGAAAATTATTACTGACCTATAACCAGCAATATCTTGTAAGAACTATCCTGGAATATAAAATAACGTCTACTGCATTTTTGCGAGCTTGAATTATTATTGAAATTATTTTTGAAAAGCTTTAATATACACTAACGATCAAAATTTTCCTAAGAAAAACTTTTTCTAATAATATTTTATTTGTTGCTTTCTACATATCAACAAACTTATACACAATTGTAATTATGTATGTATGCACATAAGTGATTTGCTTCGTATCAACATTTTTTGTGTATACTTATATTTTTAGTATATGAAGCTTTAATGTTATGCGTAAAATTATATACAGCATGCTTTTCTCGATTTACCCACTTCACTAAGCAATTTTAATGAGGGATTGTAAACGTGCGTATGGAACGCATTTTAATTAATGCTTTGTTTTATTTCGCATCCTCTTAACCGGTAACTAATTCCTAATTTTAAAATTTATATAAACTATAGCTTCTCTGTCCGATGCCACCATTGACACTCTACATAGTGTTAAACATTTTGCTTATTTTCAGTGTTATTTCGATTTTCAGGCTCGGCGAAACTAACATTTCGCGTTTCGGAAAATATTTCGCAAAGTATACAAGAAAAATGTTCCTATTTAAAAATTTGCGAATATTTATATCTGAGTGCGAATATTAAATAAAAATTTCGCTGAGCTGCATATCTAAATGCTTTAAGAATTAAACGAAAAATTATCAGTTCGTAAAATAATAATATAAAAATTGTTTATAATGGAATTTTCTTTATAAAAAACTAAAAAATTCTAAAATAGCCGTATAATATAATCTAAACATATTTTGAAGAAACATATTTGAGATATTTAAGATACATACATATGTATGTGAAAATAAACGAAATTTTAAATTTAGTATTCTATTTAACGAAATTGTAAGTAAAATAAATAAAATTCCTTAGTTACTGATTTGAATTTCTCTGATTTAGATTAGAAAACTTAAGAAACAATAGTTAATTAATATCGGAAACTAAAAAAAACTGGTAAGTAAATAGTAAATACTTATGTATGTAGATATATACTTACATATGTATGTATGTGCATAAAGATGATAAACATATGTATGGTAAAGGTGAAAGGAAAATAAATTGAAAAAGTTTTAGACTTTAAAAAACTAATATTTACACTTTAGGTATGTACATACCATGTACTTAAGTATTTCGAATTTTTCATGTATAAGATTTAAATTGAATAATTGATAATTATCCACTATCATAAGGAAAATAAATTGACCACAAAATTTCCTCTCATATATGTACATATGTATGTAGGTTGATTTAAAAATTAAGATTCCCTACAGTTTATTTCCCATTTTTATGTAATGCACAAGCATTTTGAATATCTTATTGTTCGATCAGCCTTTTAGCTCAGCTGGCATAATTTTAAAATTAAATCAATTAAAATTTACTTATGTTGCTTAGTGCTAAATATGTGTGTACATATGTTTGTATGTATGTAAGTATTTGCATACTAAAATACACACATATTAATTGAGTTTAAAATTTTGTTTAAAATTCCTTTTCGATTATTAACATAAACTTCTGAACGAGGCATATTGTATAAACAATTGGTTTAAAAATTAAAAAGAAAAAAAGTCAAGTCTAAAATTAACTGCAAACACACCCTTTATATAAAATTATATTAACACAGAAAGTTCGTATACGAGTGTAGTTGTTCGGGACCAAGGGGTCGGGTATAAGTGCGTGAATGTAAGCAAAAATATTTAGGTGGGAGGCAAATGCAACAAAACAACTAAATAATAAACGTCAAAAACATTGCAAAAAGCCAAATTAAAAAGAAAATGAAAATAAAAACACATAGTATATATGTATTTGTGTAATATTTATTTATGTATACATACAAACATACATAATGTTGTAGATAGAATAATATTAGAATTTAGGATATATTGCCATCTTTAAACTTGCCATAAGGGTTGTAAATTTAATACACCTTAATATGAAATATAATGTATTTACATGCATACATACGAGTATATTTATAAATATATTGTATATAAATATGTATGAATATGTGTTTTTGTATACATTAATATACATATGCTTATTAATGAATGATGCTGATATGTATTTTGCATATTACTTATCGTAAGTAGATAATCCTTATAAAGTTTTCTAAGTCCTTAATTATATATGTGTGTATGTTACATATCTATATATAACAAAATAATTAAGAATATAAATTAAGAGTATACTATAAAGTTCTATAGAGTTCTTTATTCTTCATACTGTCCATACTTCTTATTTTTAACATTTTAACTTTTATAATAAGTCACTGTGGCTCTTTTTTTATTTTTAGCATTTTCGTTCTAATTTGTACTAATTTAAATGTTTTTTCCGCACTTTAATTTGAAATAATTAGCATTAGTAGAATTTTCCTGAATTGTCACATTCCTACATACACACAAATACCCGTATTTATTGTTTTATATGATAATATGTTAATAATTAAATGTTTTTATATGAGCTAATGAACAATAGTACAATAATATGTAGTACGAAGTGTCTATAATATTTTATTTACATATTTGCATTGCTAATAATAAATTAGTTTTGAGAAATAGCGGAAGTGCATTATACTTATAACATGCGAGAGTGTTGCTTATGTGGCGCCAGCATTTGGTAACAACATATTGGTTGCGTTTTTATCTAACCTTCATATATACGAGGTTTGTACAAAAAAAGGTGA